>CAUYLG010004452.1:0-10567 GCA_963573385.1 Cacajao melanocephalus | reverse complement strand
ACCTATTTTAAAAGTGACCACATAATTGGAAGTAAATCACTCCTCAGCAATTGCATAGCATTTCACAGGTTTAAATAAAATATTGGTTGGCTGCTTGTTTGTTATTTTCATCTCTTATTCTTTCCTGTCTCCATTGTTAAGAACAATTATTGGCATAATAGAGGTTTTAAATACCCATTTTTAGACTGCATTCTAGCCTGGGCAATAGAACAAGAATCCCATTCTCTCTCCCTCTTTCTCTTCCTCTTTCTCTCTCTCGTACATTCTTTTTTTCTTTCTTTCACTCTCACTTTCTTTCCTCTCTTTTCCTTTCTTTCAAAAAAAAAAAATCTAAATTCACTTAAAGAGATATATGGTGAAGAAAACCAAGTAAAATTAATTACTGTAATGGTAGAGCAAAAAATTCAATCAAAATATTAATGTAAAAATTTTTCTTACAGAGTAGTTAGAGCATATGATTCAGATGAAAAGTACAGAAGGACTCTTGTATTTAAAAAAAACCGCAAAGATATTTAACCTTTAAAATTAAATGAACGAATTAAAAACTATTTAAGACAACATATTAAATGCAATTCATATCAGAATTAACAGGAAATAATATTTTTCTGAATATGTAGCAAGAGTAGAATACAAATTATCCTTATGTAAATCATGAGAAACTTTAATTATAGATGATATGGACCACTATGCAACATTTAAAAAAAAGAAAAAAACTAAAGATACCTTACAAATAATTCTACAAGCTATTAGATTTTTTATGAGACAACTACGGTGTTATATGTAATAATTTAAATGTAATAGCGTAACACAATAACAGTTTTCTAGTTTTTATACATTTGATTGCCATTGCAATTTTTTCAAATTTAGAAATTATGCCACATCATGCAGTAATAATAATTTTAAATTTACTAATATTTTCTTTTGTGCTTCTTTAGAGAAAAACTTCTCTAGCAGTACTATACCTTCTCTCTTTTTACTAATAATTATATTTTAAATTTATAATAGCATTGTTATATCAAGAAAGTTTGGTCTTAAAGATCTAAATAATAACAAATGAGAATAATTAAGACAGGCAAAACAGAATAGAAAGCAACTAAGAAAAAGGAAAGAATCTGAGAAAAATGATAATAGAGGTTAAAAAGGATTTTCTAACGTAAGAACCAAAGAAAGCCTTAAGCAATAAAAGCCAGAAACAAAAAGTAAAACTTAAAAAATTAAATTTCTAATTCAAAAAAATCAAATAAAAAACATGCATCAGATCAGGTTCTTTATTGTTGTGAAGTCACAAATTCCCTACCAACCCAGCTCCGATAGATAAATACATCAAAAATATCATTAGATTACAAATTCCAAACACCATAATGTCTATATACTGAGATTCACAGTTTCTGGATTTATTTTTCCAGCACTTAAACTGTGGATCATCGCTATCATGTGGGACTGTTTGTTCAATTCCTCTTGCTGAAGTTTCACCAAGGACTCTTTCTCTTCCAAACAACCTTCTAACTGTGCCTTTTGAACCTCTAGGGAGGAAGCCTAAGGAATTGGGGTTGGAGGAGGAGGAAGAATTGAGAAGAAAAATAACTTTAATGTTTTCTCTATACAGATATTTTAAGATGCTTTTATTTTTTATTTGTACGATAACCATTTCAAGACACACTATAAATATTACACTTTAGTTAATTCAATTATATGGTAAGTTTAAAATGAATAATCATTGAACAATATAATACAAATTGAGAATACACTTTTAACTTGTCTTAAATGCCAGCAGCTGAAATTTTGCAGAAAATGCTACATACTACGTATCAAAATTACTAATAAGATCATCACATTAAAGAGGAATCAGAAAAACTGTAAATGTAGTAGTAAATTTTATGCTTCTGTTACTCAGGCTCTGTACTAGATTAGTGTTTTAATCCTAGTCTGTTCTCATCTTCCTGGTAGTAAATGGGCCAGAAAGTACAATTCATAGCTACCACTCAAGGTATGCAACCATGGGAATGTCAAAAGAACCCTGGACTTGTATTCAGATTATGTATCTACTGATTCACTTATTAGCTGTGTGACTTTAGTAAGTAACCTCAGACCCAGTTTCTTCAGTGGTAAGTTGAAAATATTTATTAATATTTACATATTATACTTGTTAAAGTAAAAATTATACAGCTACCTATATATGACATCAAGAACTGGGAGCCCCTTTCTGTATTCCTTGCACACTTGAAAGTAGTAACTGCTGACACAAAGTATCTGTTTAATAACGGTTTATTTTAGAAAATACATTGTGAAAACCTCGTAACAAATGATACTCAAGCAGCTTTGAGATCCTAGTATCTTCTAAAAAATTTGCTAAAGAAACAGAACATTCATTTATCCATATTCACCCTTTTCACAACAGACTTTTTCATTTTACTGAAAATGAGAAATGGAACAGATTCTTACCGTAATGCTCAACTCTTTTCTTATCTGTTCTGTTCTGCTTAATTCTTTTCTAAGGATATCAATGGTTTCTTCCATATCTTCCTTTTCTTTTTGTATGGTTTTAATCTTTTCTTCTTGTACTTTTGTTTTTTGATGCAAATCTTAAAAAAAAAATCAGTCAGCCATATACTCAGAGGTATTACACTGACTACTCTGAAAAGGTTTAGTAGCTACTATAAGTGCACAAGAAAAATAACTAGAACAATGAAGAGAAACTTATCACAGTATTCTATAGAAAATGCCAAATCTCCATGTCTTTCCTCCACCCTCTGTTCTACATATAATATGCTTTATAGGTGAAGGACAATCTCAGAGCATAAGGGTAAGAAAAGGGAGACCTACAACTATGAAAAATTGTATAGGTAGGTGCCTGCACTTTAGGGCAAGTGAGAACTAAAATGTTTTTCTGGATCATTTCTAACATACCATTAAGAGGATCGTAACTAAAAGTTACCTAATACTGCCACCTGCTGTTATGTTCCTTTAACATTTTTTTTATTTTGAAAAGTGCAATCCATAATCCTAAGTGATTTAATGAAGAAATAGGAAACTAAATACTCCAAGTTTTCACTTGTAAGTGGGAACTAAACATTGAGTACACATGGATATAAAGACGGAACCAATAGACACTGCAGACTAGAGTTGCGGGGAGGAGGGTGTTGAAAATTACCTATTGCTACCTATTTGGTACTATGCTCACTACCTGGGTGATGAGATCCATACCCCAAACCTCCATGTCAGTCAATATACCCACTGTAACAGACCTGAACACATGCTCCCGATTTTAAAAGTTGAAATTATAAAAAATTAAATTAAATGTGCAATCATTTCTTTCTTTTTTTGAGACAGAGTCACACTTTGTCACCCAGGCTGGAGCGCAGTGCAGTGAACACAGCTCACTGCAGCCTTGACATCCCAGGTTCAAGTGATCCTCCCATTTTAGCCTCCTGAGTAGCTGGAAATACAGGTGCTGGCTAGATTTTTGTATTTTTTGTAGAGATAGGGTTTTACCAGGTAGCCTAGGCTGGTCTCAAACTCCTGAGCTCAAGCAATCTGCCTACCTCCATCTCCCAAAGTGTTGGGATTACAGGCATGAGACACTGTGCCTGGCCAATTTCTTACAGCTCCTAAATTTAAAAAAAAATGTACTGCTTTTTCAGCTTGATCAAACTGAAATGCTTTTGTGAAATATTATGGCAAGAAAAGGGAAGAAGCCATTTCAAACATGATTAAGGTTTAAAACAATAAGGGAAGTAGAAAATAAAAAAGCAAATGAAACCACTCATGCTTCCAACAGAAATACATTAAAAATAGACAATGTATTAAATAAGAAGCCACTTACTTGCTAGCTTATATTCTCTGTCTACTAGCTGATTCTGTACTTCTTTTCTCTGTTCTTCTTTCTCTATTAATTGGGCAATACTCCTGAAGTTATTTAAAAAAGAAGAAAACATTAACAACCATGTGTCATTTGTGACCTTTTCTCCCTAACAAGTATTTTAAAACAAAATTTCGTTCTTTTTTTAAGACAGAGTCTTGCTCTGTCACCCAGGCTGGAGTGCAGTGGCATGATCTTGCCCTCACTGCAACGTCTGCCTCTTGGACTCAAGCAATTCTTCTGCCTCAGCCTCCTGGGTAGCTGAGATTACAGACGCCCACCAAAACGCCCAGCTAATTTTCGTATTTTTAGTAGAGATGGAGGTTGGCCATGTTGGCCAGGCTAGTCTTGAACTCCTGACCTCAGATGATTCACCCACCCTGGCCTCCCAAAGTGGTGGATGATAGGTGTGAGCCACCATACCCAGCCTTTAAAACAAAATTTATATGAACAGCAATTGCCTGCAAATTCTACCAAATGTGTATCTTATATGTAAAATAATTGATAATTCTATTAATTTTATCAATAAAAAACAATGTTCTATATAGAAAGAGAATCATTTTATTTTTGAAGAACCCCACATATTCAGAATATAGGACTAGAGATTTTACTTTTCATTTTGTTCCTTAAGTGACTCATTCAACTTTTTCACCGTCTCAATTTGTTTATTCAGAGAATCACATGTGATCTGTAAATCTTTATTCTTCTTTTCAGTACTTTCATTTCTGAAAAGACAAGAAAATGAGTTGGCACCATTATGGAGGAAAATAGATGAAGGAGAAAAGAAACTTGCAGTGTTTTCTCTACTATTTCTTCTAACCAAATTACATATGCTGAAAGAGGAGGGACGTTATGAACAGACAAGACATAAATAGAATTTGATCAACTCTAAAAGGCCGTAAATACATGTTTTAACTATGTTTTGGTTGACGGATGTGGTAAAAATTACAATGAAATAGAAATGTGTGCAATATTAACCTCATATTTATGGATACAAAGCTTTATTTCACAGATGATATTGCATTACATCATTTGCTCCAAATAAGTTTAGGGTTCTATATTTGTCTCCTTAAAACTCTGCATCTAATAGTCTTATTTTATCTGCAAAGTAAACACACAAAAAATCCTTTCTAAAGTGATACTTTGATACTCAACTACCATAAGCATAAAATGTCACTTTTATTTCACTAAGTACAAAGATTTTTAAAAAGCAACCCAAAAACCAAACCAAACAAACCAAACCAACAAACAAACAAAACCGACAGCCAAATTTGGTTAGCAGTTTTTGTATATAATCCGTATAGAATTTTTAACAATCTGAGTTTGAGTACCTTTAGACAGTCCTGACCATTACAAATGACCTTTTCCCTAGCCAATTTCATTTATGTTATACATTTTTCCATTCAAGGAATTTCACCTTTTGGCCCCTAAATCACTAGCTGGAACATAAGCAGGTCTTAGAAACCACATATCTTTCTTGGATCTTGCCTATATTCTCTTAGGTTCTCTATGTGAGACATAGCAGGGACCCCTTTTTTTGAAGGCCTGAGGACCTCAAGCTTGGAAATAAAGGAAAATCCTGAGTTCATTCAAGGGTAATTCCAAGGATCTAGCAGGCCCTAGAAGTAAATAAGCAACTTGTTAAACAGGAAGGTAATAGTAGCCTAAATCAATAGTTAACAAACTTAAGAGTATCAGAGAGGCTTGATTCCTTATAGAGCTTAAAGAAAACAACATTATGTCCCTGAGTTGTATTTCTGAGACCTGGACCCCCACTGAGAAACCCCACTGACCAGATCCATTGGCAAGTAGACCTCAGATAATGGGGAAATGAAGGTTGAATTGTAACCATTGTTCTTTGTTCTAAGTTTCTTTCTTAGGGTCTTGAAGAAAGTCACCTTCCCTAGCTAGTTAACATTTTTCTACTGATCCCAAATTTTTAAACAAAGCTGCTCTACCTTAACCAACTGCAAATCGAAAAATCTCTCAGTCTACCTATGACCCATAAGCCCCTGCTTCACAATATCCTGTCCTTTAAGCTTAAACCAATGTGTAACCTTTAACTATAGATTTATGATTTTTGCTGTAACTTCCACTTTTCTGAAATTTACCCCTACCTTTAAAAATCCTTGCTTGAAAGCTATTGGGGAGGTCAGGATTTCAGCATTTTGCTGCCTGGTCCTCTTTACTTGGCACCCTGCAATAAAAACCTATTTTTCTATCACTGCAAAGCTTGGTGCAGATACCTGTTTTACTATATTGAGCAAACAGACCCCATTTCAGTTCTATAACTTATTTTCTTCACTGCTGAAGTTCTCAACCTGACTTATTGCTAATGCCACACTTTACCAGTGGTGCCTCAAACAATCAGACTTTGCAAAATGTTGCCGGGGGAAAATATCCTGTTAAAAAATCACTTCATCATCATTTTCTAGGTATTATTCATTTCTTACCATTCATTATTATTGAAGGACAAATAAGCATATGTACCATACCAAGCTAAAAATTTCTATATCTCTGTATTAACAGCATAGAACAATCTTAAAATATAAAGCAATAAACAACTTCCTCCAGAGTGTTTTTACTTTTATAGGTTGGTAGAAGATGTATAATTGTTCCTGGTCTTCCCTGTACTTAGAGTTTTAAAACCGGCCTAAAAAGATAAAAGAGTTTATAAGGGAGGAAAAAACAAACTTTGTTAGTAGGGACACAAATTGGTACAGGTTGAGCATCACTAATTTGAAAATCCAAAATCAGTGCAAAATCAGAAGTGCTCCAAAATCTTAAACTTTTTGAGTGCTACCATTGTGTTCAAAAAGGATATTCAACCTGTCGTAATTTGGAGGAAAATTTAGAAATATCTATCAAAATTTTAAATATACATACCCATTAACTTAGCAATTCACCTATAAGAACTTATTCTACAGATATAATCACACATATAAATAAACTATAATCAATGACATTAAGAGATGAGTTAAAACACTTACACCTAAATTTCCATTCTATTAGGCTGAATGATAAGAAATTGCCAATATTCAACTACTTTCAATCTGCAGAATGACTATTCAACCTAATACTAATTTGACTACTAAGTCTATTTAAAAATTATTAATGAAGGGTCTAACTATGCAGCAAGCACTCCTGCAGTTCCTAGGGATTTGTCAGTGATCAAAACAGACGAAGAAACTTGTCCTTGTGGAGCTTAACTCCCAAATGACTGGTGACTGTATGAATACATAAAAGAAGTCAACTGGAAAGATCTGCATTTCGTTTCCAACATTGACACTGAGTTTGAGGAAGCAATACTTCATTTCACGATGACTTAAGTTTCTAATTACTTACCTCATGTGTTATCAGAAATATGAAATGCTTACAGAAGGATTTTTGGGTCACAGAAAAGAAATGCTGCATGTTCATTCTAGGTTCTAATCTTACACAGAAGATTTTACTTTATTTACCTCTGAAGAAGTTCAACGTAGGATTTTGTCAGCATTTCATGCTCTTCAGCCACAGACTCTAACTTCCTATTATGTTGAAAGAGATGTTCAATATCACTCTGGGCTCTTTCTGATTCAACTTGCTGTGCCTTCAGCAACACACTAAGCTCTTCATTTTTTCTCTCAACTTCTCTCAACATACTAGCAAGTGTCCGTGCCTTAAACAAACAACAACAACAACAAAAAGAACACAGATTTTTCTACTATCATCTACACAACATGCTCAACAAATTCCTACAATTTAAAAGGTTTACTAAGTACCTAATAAGCTGGTATCTGTTGGGTCATGCAAAGCTGTATTAATTAGTCATATATCCTTATGAATTTATTTCTAACAAGTATAGTTTTTTTATTTAACAGATTAACTGATAAAAACAATCTATGATCAAATTAATGGCAATGAATACAACTGCAGCAATATGAAGATAGTGCTACACACAGTATTCAATTAAAAGGGTATGGTCCTCAGGGGTAGTCATTAACACTAAAATGCTAAGTCGGCACACCATCAGCATTCTCATTTCTGGTGAGAATTAAGAACAAAATCTTAACTACATCACAGATGCTAAATCAAACACTTAAAATTAATCTAGCATAATCAAGGAATGTAACCTATACCATAACCTGTATGTATGTATTATGTGACATGAGACACTAAAAAAAACAGAAAAGTCACTAGAATAAAAAGTCAGTTCCCCCCAGCCCTTTGGACTTTATTTTAAAATCCTAGACAAAACCCTAAGCCCTTCTCTGTTTTTATGACTTTGACTGTGAAGAAGTTACATCTAGTTATTTAGTGCTATTTTTGTAAGAAGCTTTTCCAGTAACAGGGATAAAATATTAAACTCTCTAATAAAATATAAGACACGTCCAATAATCAGAGAATATAAAAATGTGCTATGAGAGGGAAAATTATTTTAATATTACTAATGATTCTTCCTTGTAATTTGTGACAAATTAAACACAGCAGTCAAATGAAACCATGTAAAAATAAGAAAAAAAAATAAATACAGCTGTATTTCTTTATATTATTTAGAATACCTTTATTCTGAAAAGACTTAAGAGGCATTTTACTTGTCACTCACTTTGATGCCTCTTTGAAAAGCCAGGAACACTGTATTATAAATCATTCATTATAAATAATATCAAGTTGTATAATTCCATTTGTATCTGCTGGGAATTTCATGTTACTGCAGTAAGGTCACCCTCATAAGGTATACATTATATATGTACACAGTACAATGCCAAATTTACTGAGCACCTACAATGTGCCAAGTGCTATGCTAGGGCCTGGAGCTACAGAAGCAGTCTCTGATACCATGGGTGGGGGATAACAGCATTTCCAAGTGGTTTGAAAAATGTTATAGAGAGGTAAGCATAGGTTTGATACACAGAGGAAGGACTGTCAAACATATGTATGGGAAGGAGGAGACCAGAGTAGGCTTCTGGGTAACGTGGGTATTTTAACTGAAATCTGAAGGATTGCGAATTAAGCAGAAGAGAGGAAAAGGTGTTCCAGACATAGAAAGTCAAGTGCCATGACAAAGAAACACCAGAATTTGTAAAGTTCCAGAAAAAGCAAAGTAGCCTAATGTGGTTGACTGCAAGGAAGGCACAGAAATGAAAGATATGGATTGAGAATCTTGTAGTTAGAATCCTTATATGCCAAACTAAGGAATTTTAATGATATTCTTAAAGCAATAGCAGCTACTATGAAAGATACTCAGTGAAAGAGGGACAGGATCATTTTATTGCCTTAGAGATCCCTGAGGGAGGGGCTCGGTGAAGGAAAGATGACTGGCTGTAGAGTAGCTGAGAAGAGAGTACTAGATAAAGGTAGGAAGACTAATTTAGAGGCTCTGCTATGATTCATACAAAAAATGAAAAGGATCCAGCCTATAGCAAATAGTGGTAGAAACAGAGATAGGGCAGAAAGGAGTAATATTTAAAAGGCAGAATCAACCGGACTTAGTAAATAACTCTAGGAGGCAAATTGTGTGATTTCCAGGTTTTCTATTTGTAGAACACTAAAAACAGTAGAGGGACTACCTAAGAGTAAATTTTTAAAAAGGGAAGAGCAATTAGTTCCTTATAGGTTATGCTGAGTTTGAAGTATTTCCTGTATATTTAAATGGAGCAAATAGGCACTTAGTGCTCAGGAAAATGATCTGTGCTTCACATATAAAATTGGGAACGTTAATATTTTGGTAACTATTGAAACCAAGGAACACATAACTAAAGGAAAAAGGTTTAGAACTAAAGGAAAAAAGTTTAGAACATAATCCCAAGAGTCCCCAACACTCAAAGGTACAACATAAATAATATAGGAAAATGATATTAGATAGAAAAAAAAAATCAGAGGATAAAGATGTAACCAAAATTAAAGAGGGCAGAATTTCAGGATGAAGGAAGTAGGCATGTCAAATGTTAAAGAGAATTTGCTTCAATTAAAGTAACAAATACATAATTAATATTTTGCATGTTCTGCTTCATTTGCTAATTTTTCTACTAATCAGATGTGTCTTTATATTCTACACACCTCTGTTTCCGCTTGAGTTCTTTGACAGCGATGTTGAGCAATCAGTCTATCAGCCTGTGCAAGGGCTAGAGCTTTTGTTTCCAAAAGATCTTGTAGCCTGCTTTCTTTGGACTACAAGAAAACATATCATTAATTTTCATTTTAGGAATACATCTATGAAAGCTTATTACACATCGTTAAAATAAGGTTATACTCACAGCTAATGTGGATAGTTTCATCTCATATATATCCATTAGGTCAGATATTCTCACATCACAAATCTGATCCTTTACCTATATTTTAAGAGTAAAAAAAAAAAATCAGAAAATTTTATTAAAATATTTTGACACAATGACAAAATAAATGCCTACTTCAAAACTAAATCATGGAGAGAGATCCAAGATGGCCGATTAACAACAGCTCAGGATCGTAGCTCCCAGTGAAAGCGCAGAGAGCGAGTGGACGCCGCACTTTCAGACAAATTTTTGTTGCCCACAGACTAGGAGATTCCAGGCAGAGGAGCCACACGGGTCGCCAGCGCAACTTTTTTGGCCGGCACAGCTGTTTTGCCGGCGCCCCAGCGGGGCGCAGCGCTTCTCAGTGCAGAGTATACGCGACTGGGCGCCCTTTGAGTCAGCTCGGCTGGTCCCACCACCGCAAGGAGAACAGCAATTGGAAGCGCTGAGGACC
>CAUYLG010004451.1:0-18025 GCA_963573385.1 Cacajao melanocephalus | reverse complement strand
CCCAGCACTTTGGGAGGCCGAGGCGGGTGGATCACTTGAGGTCAGGAGTTCAAGACCAGCCTAACCAACATGGCAAAACCCCATCTCTACCAAAAATACAAAAATTAGCCAGGCATGCTGGTACATGCCTGTAATCCTAGCTACTTGGGAGGCTGAGGCAAGAGAATCACTTGAATCTGGAAGGAGAGGTTGCAGTGAGGTGAGATTGTGCCTCTGCATTCCAGCCTGGGTGACATAACAAGACTTGATCTAAAAAAAAAAAAAAAAAAAAAAAAGAAAGAAAGAAAGAAAGAGAAAAGATTAGATAAATATACAAAAAATTAGCCAGGCATGGTGGTGAGTGCCTGTAGGCTCCACTACTCAGAAGGCTGAGGTGGGAGAATCGCTTGAATCCAGTAGGCAGAGATTGCAGTAAGCCAAAATTGTACCACTGCATTCCAGCCCAGGCAACAGAGTGAGACTCTGTCTCAAAATAAAAAAATAATAATAATAAAATAATAAAAATAAAAAATAAAGAAATCACTCTGGTGTTTCCTAAGCATGCCCTTTATGAAGCAAATTATACAAATTATATCTTTTGATCTTCACAACAACCTTGTGAAGTATATATACCAGTAATATTCCCATTTTGTAGACTTTAAAAAAATAGAGGCACAGAGAGGATCAGCAGTCTTACCAAAAATGTATGTCTGGTAAGTAGCAGAGCTAGAATTTGAACGCAGTCTGTTGAACATTCCCTCAACAAAGAATTATCTCATTTTGTGCTTGACTCTCAAGTGTTCATGTAGGTGAAGACCTTGTTTATAATTCTCTGAGCCAAGAACATAGCTCTATGTATAAACATTTTTTGTGTGATTTTAATCTGCACTGAATATATTCATTTCACTCTCATGCTCATCTGGAAATTCCTCCAGAGCTCGAGGCCTTGAGAAGTAGTCCTGGGGCTCCAGTGGCCACTAAAGGAATGACTTTTCAAAAGAAGAAAAAAACATTTCCTGAATGTAGATGTTGCTATCTTTTTCTTTGTTACTGTATATTTCCTTGTAATGTACGTAGGTTTTAGAGGTCAAATTTGGAGGGGTTTTCATCCAGGAGGTTACTTTGAACTTTGATGCTGCAAAGTAGCCTAATATTATTTCATTACTCCTAGCATTACTCCTCCTCTTGCTGCTGCTGCTGTGCTAACATAGTGAAATTGTCTGGCTTCCAGAGCGCCACCTGTTGACCATATAGTTTGCTGTCTCTCTCAGTTTTGTGCCATACATAAGCTCATCCTCACCAATTATTGACAAGATTATAGAACAGGACAGAAAGAGTGATTCACCTTCAATACAGCTCCCACTAGTGTGTTGTTCTTGTACCACAGGAAGGTGGTTATTCAGGATTCCTTAAATTCACCAGGCTCTATCAGCCAAACTGCATCTATCAGTCTACAGAAATAGTGCAGACCAACTCCTTTTGTGGAAATTAACATACCTTATGTCCGTGGCCTTCTCTTCGTCACTTGCCCCATCAGCTCTCTCCTGGAAGGACAGTCCGTTCGGCATGATGTGTGCATGGAGAACCTAGGTAGACCACTGCGACTCATTATTCTCATTGATAAAATAGTGTTAATATCTGCCTTGTAAGTTGGTGCTGTTTGGATGGCATGACTAAAGTCAAGCATTAGCATGGTGGCCAACACGCAGGAATCTGGCAGGAAGTCCAGAGTTAGACCAGTCAGCATCATTATTAATATGCAGTTTCATTCTTAGTCTTCTTTGGATTTAATTGTATTACCTAATTTATGTAATGAGACTATCTTTTCTTTTCTATCCCATTTCTATTAAACTTGGATATGTCCCCTTCTCCTTGCTTATGGATTCAAATTTTCAAATTAATTTGATTTGAGTTCTATTTTTTAATCCCATTAATAACCGGTTACAATCTGCCCTTCAGGAGGACGCTGCTTCTTAAAGCATGTCTGAGCTCCCCTAGCCACCCTGATTTATAGTGTGATATTTAACACCCTCAGCTGCTTCCGAAGCCCAAGGGGCAAATTGGTTACCTAGCAACCACATACACACACTAGCTCATGGCGCAGGTTAGCCCCATTTTGTTATAATGAAATAATATGTCTTGTGAGAATGAAAAGCTAAGGTACACTACATGAGATTAGTGTTCTGGAGAAAAATGGACTCTTTAGGACGGATTAGCAAAGCAGGAGTTATGTGGGTCACCCCCTGCTTCACAATGACTCACCATTTCCTAGAATGGAAGTCATACTCTTGGAATCCTGAGGCTTGGAGAAAATAGAGGATATGTTTAGTTTACCCAACTATCTTTAAAAATAAGGTAAATTTAGATACCTTTGGAGGAGTGGGCAGTCCCCACTGGAAGTATCACTTCTGGGCTATCTCACACAAGCCTGCTTGGCCCCAAGACATCCATTATGATGAAGAACATCATAAAGCTTCTCCACTAACGTGACATCCATAGATAATATTATTACCTATGTACAAAAAACTCAGTATTATGTCATGACTTTCATATAAAGGAAGAATAATAGGAATGTGATTTATAATAAAAGAATACATACTTTAGATGTTCAGGCATGACTTCACAGAAAGATATAATGATATAGTCAAATGTTTGCATGTCTGTATAACAAATCAACTTGAATTTAGGAGAAGTAAGATGGTTTAGAAAACATTCTGTAAAAGAGATGTTGGAAAAAAGAAAAGCATAGGTGCAGATGAACATGAGACTGAAACAAAATTCAGTGCAGACTAAAATCACACAAAAACAGTCCATGCATAGAGTTAGGTTCTTGGCTCAGAAAATTCTAAACAAGTTTCCCACCTACATGAATGCTTAAGAGTGAAATACAAAATGAGATAATTCTTCTTGAAGGAACTCTTCAGGTTTCACAACTTTGGGCATCCGTTGCTCCACCTGCAGAAAGCCAGCAAGATCCCCCACTAATCGTAGCAACCAAAAAACAAATTTCCCAAGTTCTCAATGCAGCCTTCAGTAATGGTCTGTCCTTTCTGCCTGACCTTATTTACTACTTCTCCCAACACATTTATCCATTTGTTGATTGATTCATCAGTTGTGCTTAAATCATTGTCATTGAATCCTTGTCTCAGTTTTTCTCATCAGTGAGGGTCAACAGCATCACAGAATTTTATGAAGGATTAAGTGATCCATGTAAAATGCTTGCAGCCCACAAGAACTTGACTAATATTGTTCTTATTATTGCTGTATTGAATGTATCATTTAGTAGTTTCTTTTTGTATAGTACCATATGACATAGACATGCATGCACACCCCCCCCCACACACACACAAACACACACACCAAACATTTCAAAGGAGTATATAGTGAAAATTCCTCCTATCTGCCAAAATCTTCCTTAGTACCATTCCCCAGGACAGACACTGTGTCTTCCTAGAAATTGTGTTAAGAAACAAACATGGGCCATGCACGGTGGCTCTCACCTGTAATCCCAGCACTGTGGCAGGCTAAGGCAGGCGGATCACGAGGTCAGGACATCCAGACCATCCTGGCTAGCGTGGTGAAACCCCATCTCTACTACAAACACAAAAAATTAGCCAGGCGTGGTGGTGCGTGCCTGTAGTCCCAGCTGCCTGGGAGGCTGAGGCAGGAGAATCACTTGAACCCAGGAGGTAGAGGTTGCAGTGAGCTGAGATCGTGCCATTGCACTCCAGCCTGGGCGACAGAGCGAGACTCCAACTCAAAAAAAAGGAAACAAACAAACATGTACATCCTTTTTGTGCTGTGTTTTGCAGAAGTGGAAGCCTTTTGTACAGCTAGTACTGCATTCTGTGTTCCTTACCAACAGTATCTCTTGGACGCTATATATATAGTTCTTCCTCATTCTCTTTAATGGCTATATGATGGCTTATTTTGCGGATGAATCATAATTCTCAAAAACATTCATTAGGTCATGTTGATAACATAGAAATGTCTAAAGCAGAAAACAAAGTAGCCCATAACCTCAGGATCCAGATAACCCAGTTAACCATTTTTCTTTTAGCAAAATAAAAGTAAAAGATGCAGATGGTAAAAATAAAAGCAGATCAGTAACAGCACAATATGAAAGTAGAAATCTGTCATTTTCTGAAGTCCCCATTCCTCTCTCTCTCAAAAGAAAAAAAAAACGTCTTAACAATTCTATGTGCATTATTTCAGAAGAACAAGAAAGACAGAAAGAATATGGATATACTAGCTTTGTAAGTAGCTGTGTAGGCTGAAAAATGCTTATCCACCATCCCCCTGAAAGATGTGCACATACTAATTCCTGGGGCCTATGAATGTTAGCTTCGATTGCAAAAGGGACTCTGGAGATAGGATGAAGAATCTTGATTTACAGAGGTTAGTCTGATAGGCCCGATATAACCACTAGGGTCCTTAGAAGAGGGTCACCAGCGGTCAGAGAGGGAAGGCGATGCTGTCCTGCTGGCTTTGAAGATGGAGGAAGGGGCCATGTGCCAAGAGATGCCAGCAGCACCAAGAAGCAGGAAAAGGTGAGGGAACCTCATGTCACCAGAGGGAACATAACCCTGTGGATTCATTTTAGACTCCTGACCTCCAGCACTGTAAGAGAATACATTTGTGTTGCTCTAAGCCGCTGAGTCTGTGATAATCTGTTACAGCAGCTGCAGGAAGGTAATATCTTAGCAAATATTTTTATTTGCATAAGTACCACACTCTGTTTGTGCACTGAGTTGTTCTTTGCTAATAGTGGCTTGTTATCTAATTTTTCACAGGCATATTCCTTTCTCCCAAATTAGGTTTACAAGCACCTTGGAGGCAGAGGCTCTGGTTGGTACCACATTGCATTCCTCCCAGCTCTTCTCTCTGCAGGAGGAAATATAGCTGCTTAGTTAAAAATAAAAAAGGATTCTGAAGGCACACAGTTCAAAGTTAGAATAAGTAACCAATGCTTTTGATGCCCTTAAGCCATGTGTCCTCAGCCCACCTGGATCTTGGCTGCAGCTGCAGTGGGCACTCCCATCTTCTCTCAGCAGCTTCTCCCTGCTTTTCCAGGGCCAAGAAAGTTCTTTTGCAGCACACAGCAGCCCCAAAGCAAGGAACTTAATGTCTCCAGAGGTGGCTTCCAGCCGGTGGGGACTGGGGCCAATGGATCAATGCCCAGACCCCTGTCTATGGAAGGGCAATTCTGAGATGCACCCTCTGCAGTCCCCAGTGGGACTGAGCTGCCGTGGTCCCCAGTGGTACCAGCTCAGCCACATACCTGTAGTTTTCTCCTTCCTTATCACCCTCTTCTGCCCTTTCACACCTGCTTCCTGAATCTCCCACACCCCACAAAACCCACCTGCACTCAAGTCTTTGTCTCAAGCTCAGTCCTGGAGGAGCCCATGCTAGCATGGAACCCCAGCTCTGCCTGCCTTTTCTTTTCTTTTCTTTTCTTTTCTTTTCTTTTCTTTTCTTTTCTTTTCTTTTCTTTTCTTTCTCTTTCTCTTTCTCTTTCTCTTTCTCTCTCTCTTTCTTTTTTTCTTTTCTTTCTTTTTATTTTTTTTTTTTGAGACAGAGTCTTGCTCTGTCATCCAGGCTGGAGTGTAATGGGATGATCTTGGCTCACTGCAACCTCCTCCTCTCAGGTTCAAGCGATTCTCCTGCCTCAGCCTCCCAAGTAGCTGGGACTACAGGTGCACACACCACCACGCCTGGCTGAATTTTTTTATTTTTAGTAGAGATAGGGTTTCACCATATTGGCCAAGCTGGTCTCAAACTCCTGACCTTAGGTGATCCATCTACCTCTGCCTCCCAAAGTGCTGAGATTACGGGTGTGAGCCAAGGCACCCAGCCAACTCTGCCTCTTTCTAGCTGAGGCTTCTGTAACAAGACACTCTTCTAAAACTGAATTTTCTTATCTATCAATGAAAATAACAGAAGCTATCTCAATAGAGTATTATACAGTTTAAAAGAGATAATATATACAAAGTGTCTTATACATTGTCCATAGCTGCTGTTGTTAAAATTAGTTTATGACTATTACGTAACAGTAATTGCATTATAAAAAGTAACTTAATGAAACACATACATCACATGCCTGATGAAAGCTGAATTTTCTAAAATTGGTCTTGGCCTTTGAAGGATTTCTCATTCTTTCTACCATGTTTATTCAACAGATAAATTTGAGTACCTACTGTGTGCCAGGCAGCCCTCTGGGAGCAGGATTACTGCAGTAAACAAAACCAACAGAAACTTCCATTTTCCTTTGCTCAGATGCAAGTGGATTCATTCAGCACATGTTATTTGCATCCTGGAGGTATCAAGGCAAAGAAAACACAGTTGTTGCCTCCGGAAGCATAATCTTACCTCCTGCCCATTTATTTGAAATACACACAGTTGAAGTATTGTTGTAGGTTTATCTATTTTCTATGTGTTTATGAGGCTCCTGCTATATGCCAAGCACTGTGGTTAGCACCATCTTCCTATAAATATGTGTCACTTTAGCCCCTGAACTTAAGGAAATGTATAGGCTACTAAAGCATATCAGTGAAAAAGCTCAGCCTGCTTTTTTTCAGCTAGATCACTGTGACTCTAGCTCAGAAAAAAATTTCTTTCTAATCACTGGTTCTAATACAAATAAAATGCAGTGATTCATTAATCTCCTTAGCCTATAATTGCAAATTGAGTTTTCTCTAGAATATACCTAAAGAAGGTAGGTGCCCATTAAACATTTCAGGGGAGTTTTATTTAAGCTGCAGATAAAATTAGTTAATTCCCAGGAGGCATTTTGGAAGCCTTCCTTCCTCATTTGACCTAAAACCATTTTTAAAAATTATTGTTCTCCTAAATTGAAGCCCTTTCCAGCATGGCACATTAGAAGTCCTAAAACTCATCTGTTTTCTTTTTTGTAATTGACTTACAAATGCATAATTGACTCACAAATGTATAATTGACTATGCATGGCATTTCAAAAGGGCAAAGTTTCCATTTGCTTCTTGATTTCTTTGGGGCTTTTCATTTTCCTCAGCCCTCTTCCCACAACATTCCCAGTCATTCCTTGTGTCATTTCTCATAGGTGTGACCACCCTGCCAGCATCTTAATGGAGGGGCTATGTCTCCTCTCAGCTGCAGTGGCACTGGGAGATTTAGCTGAGTTGGGGACAATGTCCCAAGTCCTCATCTGCTACTAAATATGTACCCAGTCTCATTCTCCCAACATATGAATGATTATCTTGTGACCCCTGTGACTAGGACTGTACCATCCTGATCATCACTAAAATAATAACAGCTCCATTATAATCTAATGAGACTACTTTCATATATGTTGTTCTTCATTGACTGATATATTATTATCCAGCAACGACTGTACTTAAGTAACTCTAATAGAAGCACAAAGATTATAGCAGTTGTCATTTGAAAAGGGACTAGCTAAAGAGAACCTTTAGTTGAAGCAAGTCAGCCTAGCAGAGTATGTTGGCTGCTCACATTGTCTTCTGTGGGTATAAACCCATATAATCTAAATAATAAGGAATTCTGCATGTTCCATTGACAAAACTGGGAATACTACGCACACATACACATATTCACACAAATCATTTACGGTCATGTGTCACTTGATGGAGATACCTTCTGAGAAATGCATCATGAGATGATTTTGTCATCATGCAAACATCATAGAGGGCACTTACACAAATCTAGATGGTATATTCTACTACACACCTGTCCTATATGACATTGCCTCTTGCACCTAGGCTACAAACCTGTATAGCCTGTTACTGTATTAAATACTGTAAGCAATTATAATACAACAGTAAATATTTGTATATATATACATAGAAAAGATACTGTAAAATAATACAGTATAAAAGATTTAAAATGGTATCCCTGTACAAGACAGCTCCATTATAATCTAATAAGACCACTTTCATATATGTGACCCATCATTAACCGATGTATTGTTATCCAGCAATGACTGTACTTAAGTAACTTTAATAGAAGCACAAAGAATATAGCAGTTGTCATTTGAAAAGGAACTTGCTAAAGAGAATCTTCAGTTAAAGCAAGTCAGCCTAGCAGAGGATGGTGGCTGCTCACGTTGTCTTATGTGGATATAAACCCATATATCCCCACTAAGTGTGAAAAGGTCTCATGTACCAGGAAGCATGGAGGAGTCTTGCTAAGGAGAGAGAAGAATGCAGAGACTAAATCAAAGCTGAGAACTCAAAGCTTCCTTCCTTAGTCCAGGTGTTTCACTTGGGAGCAGAAGATTGGTGTCTGCTTTTCAGTGACGTGGCTGAATGAGAGTAGGTGAGTGGGTGGTTTATTGTTGATTTCCCCAGATGCTGATTCTGAGGCAAGAAATCAAGTTGAAATTGGTTTATTTTGGGAGATACAGGAAACACCAGTAGAAAAGTGAGGAAATAAGACGGGGGAGGGAAGGCAGCCAATATCTTAACCAGCCAGATGCTTTCGCAAGAGACTAGAGCATAGTCCCACTAGGAAACACTAGAAACTAGTGTAAAAACGCATAAGGCCTCAGAGAAAGATACGGGAGCTGGGGAGTGGATATGCCAATCCCATTCTTGACTGACTGAGGGCTGCTGCTTGGGACATCAATCCCCCAGCACTCTTGGGCTACCATGTGCTCAGCAGAGCTGCCTCCTGTGCCTTTGAGAAAGCCCTTATCCAAGGAGAAGAGGCAATGATAGTTGTCTGCCCTGTGAAGCAGTAATACCTGGGGCTCTGACTAAGGTACCAACAGAGCCTGCTACAAGAATGATTAAGCGTTTGGTGTGGGACATGTAGAGTTCAAGCGACCTGAGAGGCACCTAGGTAATGTGACTCACACCTCTGTCAACACTGGCTTGAGTTTCACCATCAGTCTCAATCTATTGACTAATCTACCCGTTGTATGTACTTCGCATTGACTGAATTACCAACATGCATTTCCCTAGCCTGTTTCCCTCTTCAGAATGACATCTCTCACACGTGAAACTTCCTCCTTGATTATATAAAACAGGACCAATGAATCATTCAGCTTTTCCCCAGAAGTGGGATCTTGAGTGGTGCAATCCATGATGTGCCATTTCTCAGCAAGACAGACGGGATTTGATTCTTGATATATCAATAAGTTCAGGTGATTCAACTGGCTTTTTTTCTGAATCCTGACTTGTACCCAGTCGCTTAACTAGATTTAGAAGAAGCCATGTTTACATGGAATTTCTGAATTGCAAGCTGAGAAATGTTTCTGGAAGACATTTTAAAACCTCCTTAAGCTGGTTAGCGGGCCTTGTTTTCTATCTGAGCCAACCATTATCGACATGTATTTGACGTTGGGCGTGTGGGTGAACTGGAGAAGGGGTCCGTGAGAGTTCCAAGTACAAATCCTGTTAACAGGTAATAAGATTATGAGCATAGCCCATGTAGAGCACATGGTTTTATCAGCTGAAGTGAAGCACCAAGATGCCAAGTTGTTAATGGAATTCAGCATCTGTGTCTTTCATGGGTTTCTAAATAGACAAGGTTCAGTGCTACCTAAATTACCTGCAGAATCAAAGCCACGTCCAACTTTGGAATGGGTGTTTATTTATTGCTTTTTCTCTGGGGAAAAACGCTTCTTTGCTTGATAATCTTTTTATCTCTTACATAGCAGTTTCTGTCCATCTTCTAAAAATGTTAGAAAATAAAGCAAATATTAAAATTCCTGTTGCATTTCTAAGCATCTGACCACAATCTATAGACCAAGATAATGCCAGACTCTAATTTCAGTATTTAGCAGGATAAAGGTTATTGGCAAATAGCATTTGAGAAAAGAGAAAAAAACAGTATACTGAAGGCTGTACCCACCCTCTTTATTTTGTATTAAGATCTTTTGTAAGCTCTAGCCATATAATGTAATCATAGAATCTTTTTCCTTCCTTCTTTTATGTCTTTTTGGGTGATTTTAAATATGCCCCATTTATATGTACTACTCTTAGAAATTATTTCTTTATTCTCTGTTGAACTTTTCTGAAAACTATTATAAAGAAGTTTCAGTTTAATTATGTTCAAGTAACTGAGTCACTGGTAGTCAGCTGCCAGCATTTTGATTGTTTTCCTGTGGGATTCAGTCCTGGTATTGAGTGTTCACTAAAGACTGCCAAATTTAGTCATCCAAATCACCATGGCAGTAAGCTCCAGGTATTGAAACATCAAGATTGAAGCCACCGCTTATGATTCAATCAATCTTTTTATCTGTCAGTGCTTCCAGTCTTTGCCTAAATATGCAGCACTAAAATTCATAACTCAACCCTTGCCCTTGCATCCTTTTTCTCTCCCATAGCCAGTTGGTCACTTGATTCATGCTGATCCATCCATAGCATTCATGGTCCACGCTCCAGCCCTCCTTTAATTCCTGCAGACAGATAGGGTTCTTTCTGTGCCCCAGAGGTGCCAAGCTCTTTCCTGTCTCAGGAGCTTCACACCAAGTTCTCCTTTAGCCTGAAACAGTCACCCACTAACCTCTGCATAGCTGAGACTACCTTGTTATTCAGGTCCTGCCTCAAATGTTACTTCCTCAGAGAGGTCTTGTCTGGTTACCCCACCAAAATTAGCATCCACCTTCACTGTGTTCCATTATACCTCCTGCTTTTATTTCTTTTGAAGCATTTACTATCATCCATAAGCATCCAGTTTGTGTAACTGTTTTGTGGTTTATTGTTGGCTTCCTCATTGCTGGACCAAGAGCTCTGTGAAAGCAGGCGCCTTGTTGCTCTCTTGTACTCAGTGAAATCATCTGCACTCAATATGACTGCACTTAGTGAGTCAATGAATATTGAAATTCATTCGTTTAAATATTGAAAGGAATCACTTTATTAAAAAGATGAATATTGAGACTCACTACATATGTGGCATATAGCACGTGCTACTTTTAACTGTGATGGCCCAAATAACCTGTGATACTGCAAAGACCATGTTTGTGCCCTTATAGCTCATGCAGTAACTTTTATTCTCTTATATGTCCCTAGTACACAGGACAGTGTTTCACACATAGCGGGCACTTAAATGTACCCGATAGTGGATAGTGTGATGATGCCAGGAAATCATTTACAAGGGTAGGAAACTAATAAGTATGGAGCATCTCATATGTGTACCAGTATCTGCCTTCTCATTTAATCCCCATAACAAATTTATAAAGCAGATAGTGGCATCCCACATTACAGAGGAAAAACACAAGCTTGTAATTGCATGATAAGCATATAAGGAGCAAATCTGGAATCCAAACGTGTGTTCTCTGCAGGGCATCACTCTGCTGCTCACAATGTGCTAAGTTTAAGGTCTTTGTGGATATTTGGGAAGGAGGCAAAGGGAGGTGAGGAGAGCCACAAGCTTATGACTCTATTTCTGGAACTTCATACCAGTAATGAACACTTAAGAACGTACTGAATACACCTCTGCGTGTGGAATAATGTACTTCCTTTTCACATTGTAAATGTGTCTACTAAGGCCAAGTGTGGTGGCTCACTCCTGTAATCCTACCACTTTGTGAGGCCAAGGCAGGTGGATCACTTGAGGTCAGGAGTTTGAGACCAGCCTGGCTAACACGGTGAAACCCCGTCTCTACTAAAAAGGTCAAAATTAACCAGGCATGGTGGTGTGCGTCTGTAGTCCCAGCTACTCAGGAGGCTGAGGCAGGAGAATTGCTTGAACCCAGGAGGCGGAGGTTGCAATGAGCTGAGTTCACGCCACTGTACTCCAGACTGGGTGACAGAGCAAGACTCTGTCTTGAAAATTAATAAATATAAATGAGTAAATGAATAGATGTGTCTACAAACAAAGGTTTTTGAAAGTCAGGCATAAACTCCCACCCTAGTGACACTGATGGAGCCACCTCACAATGGGAGGTGGGTTGCCCATCTGTATTTGTGGTCCCCCAAAGAAAGAAGATCTCAGTGGGGATAATGGCAGCGGGGGGTGGGTCACATCATCTCCTTACAGGTAGACACAAAGACAAGAATTCATGCACTACTCAGAATGTTTCTTACCCCTGGCTCTTAACACTGTGAAGTTATGAGCCCCCTTAAGACCCAGTCAAAGCAGAACAATTCCATGTGCACATAAGCCATGCATTTACAACTTCAGGACATCCTTGAACCCACGGAAAGAACTGCAGCTTTGGAAAACTCCCAGATGTATAAACAGTGTGAATTCTTAAATAAAAGAAGCTTTAGTTTTATTTGTCACTTCTTTTTTTTTTTTTTTTTTTTTTTTTTGACAGCTTATTGCTCAATCACCCAGGCTGGTGTGCAGTCGTGTGATCTCAGCTCACTGCAACCTCCACCTCCCAGGTTCAAGCGATTCTCCTGCTTCAGCCTCCTGAGTAACTGAGACTATAGGCACATACCACCATGCCCAACTAATTTTTGTATTTTTAGTAGAGACGAGGTTCACCATATTGGTCAGGCTGGTCTCGAACACCTAACCTCGTGATCCACCTGACTTGGCCTCCCACAGTGCTGAGATTACAGGCATGAGTCACTGTGCCCAGCCCCATTTTTTTTTTCTAAAGAAATATAACTGTGTTATATTACCATTAGACATAATTGGGTGGGAAATTACTTATATACCTTTCATCATAACATAGCTGTTGTTTTCTTTGTCCAATATATTGACATTCCACTGTGCACATAAAGTTCTGCATTTGGCTGTTTTTACTTAATACATCATAGCATCGAAGAGTGGTAATGCCATCTCACAATCTGTATTTAATTGGAAGTGTTTTAGTATAATGTTATTGTAATATTCAAATGCAAAGGTATGGTGATGCAGTGAAGATTGGTCGCTGTTTTGTCTAAAATTATTTTAGAACCCATTAAATTTTGTAATGCACATTTTCTTCCATTTACAGGTCTCCCATAAAATAGCTTCAAATCTCACAATCAATGATATTTTAAAGCAGCACATAAGAGTATTTAGCTTTAATGTGATCATTGCCTCAGGCTGTAATAAAAACAGAATTTTCCCCCAATTATTATCAGTCACTCCTCCTCCATACTCCATCATGATAAGACTGAGCGACTTTCATTCCTCACCAGGCAACTAATCATCCCTTTGCCGAGCATTCTTCATAAATGGAATGGAATACATTTCATTATGCAATGTGGTAATGTTCCCCAACTAGAGATCAGGGTGTAATGATCTTGGGGAAAGTTACAGGCAAGAGCGTTAAAATATATGAAACTTAAAGAGAAATAGTGTCCTCGTCACACAGCCCATAATAGGCTGTGCCAACCCCATCAACCCTCAAAGCAGCCCTCCCTCACCTTGTCGGTCTCATCTAAATGCTGCTCTCAGCAGGGTGCTGTGGCTCATGCTTGTAATCCCATCACATTGGGAGGCTGAGGCAGGAGGATCCCCTGAGGTTGGGAGTTCAAGACTAGCCTGGCCAACATTAGTCTGACTCTCAGCATTAGTAGAGAGTGAAACCCTGTCTCTATTAAAAACATGAAAAAATTAGCCAGATATGGTGGCACATGCCTGCAATCCCAGCTACTAGGGAGGCCAAGGCAAGAAAATTGCTTGAACCTGGGAGGTGGAGGTTGCAGTGAGCTGAGATTGCTCGCCACTTCGCTCCAGCTGGGCGACAGAGTGAGACTCCATCTCACACACACAAAAAAAGCTGCTCTCTCTTTTTGTCCTTTGAAAACTTCTGAAAAGTAGGTAATACTTGGTGCTTTTACTTCCCTAACAAATACCCACTTATCAACCCGCTATAATTTTATAAAAGTACTCTCTGAAAAGGTACCAAAAATGTTCTAATTTGTATATCCAGTAGCTGTTTTTCTTATTTGCTTGGACTTTTCCTTATGAATCAATGTGCTCAACCATTTTCCTGAGGATCTTTTTGTTGTAGTAGTTGTTGTTTAAAAAACAGCTTTACTGATATATAATTCATATACTATCCAATTCACCCATTTAAAATGTACGATTTGATTTTTTAAAGTGTTTTCACAAGGTGATACAACCATCACCTCAATCTAATTTTATATTTTTAGGGAAAACAAATATATACATATATATTTAAATTTTATTTCACTGTGGTAAGAACACTTACATCAGATGCACCTCCTTAACAGATTTTAAGTGTACAGTAGTATTGACTCTAGGTACAGCATTGAACAGCAGGTCACCAGAACTTCCGCATCTGGCTTAATTGAAACTCTGTGCCTGTTGATTGGTATCTCTCAAGTTGTCCCTTCCTCAGACCCTGACAGCCACCAGTTCACTCTTTGATTTGGAGTATGTGACTATTTTGGGTACTTCATGTAAGTGGAACCATGCAGTATTAGTCTTTCTGAGACTGGTTTATTTTACTTAACATAATGTCTTCAAGGTTCATCCATGTTGTTGTCTATTGCAGAATATCCTCCATTTTTAAGGCTGAATAATATTTTATTCTATGTATATATTGTATTTATCCACTCATCCATCAGTGAACATTTAGGTTGTTTGTACCTCTTGTATATTGTGAATAGTGCTACAGCGAACATGGTAGCACTCCCATAATATCTTCAAATTATCTCCTGAAGATCCTGACTGCAATTTTTTGGACTAATACTCAGAATTGGGATTGCTGGATCATATGGTAGAAGAGTTGGTTTTTTGAAAATAAAAGCAAAATTGACAAACCCTTAGCTAGACTAAGGGAAAAAAAGAAAAAAGATTTAAATAAATAAAATTAGAAATGAAAGAGGGAACATTACAACTTATATCACAGAAATAAAAAGGTTCATAGGAGACCACTATGGACAATTACCTACCAAAAAAAAAAGCTAGGTAACATAGAGAAAATGAATAAATTCCTAAAAACATACAACCTATCAAGATTAAATCATGAAGAAATGGAAAGTCTAAATGGACCCATAACTAGTATGGAGATTGAATCGGTAACCACAAATTCTCAATAAAGAAAAACTTAAGACCAGATGTTTGGCCCACCAAACATGTAAAGAACTGATGGAAGGCAGGTCCTTTGTGTTTTGCAGCCAGAGCTTCAGATCTTGTCCTCAATACTCTGTGTCCGCTCCTCTGAGATGCCCAGCCTCTGTGACCTGCAGGTATTGGGAGATCCATAGCTAAAACACTGGAACTCTCAGAAACCTAGAAATGCCAGACCTGATCACCTGTCTGGAGCAAGGAAAAAAGCCTTTGACTATGAAGAGACATGAAATGATTGCCAGTTCTTTAGTGTGTTAAACTGTACAGTTAAATGTTGTCATAGGGAGGCGGATCCAACATGGCTGAATAGGAACAGCTCTGGAGTGCAGTTCCCAGCAAGAACAGTGCAGAGGGTGAGTGATCACTGCATTTCCAAATGCGTTATTACTGCCCACAGGCCCACAGACCAGGAGATTCCCGGGCTGAAAAGTGTCACGAGTTCCCAGCACAGCTGTTTCAGCCAGCACAGAGGGTCTCCACACAAAAACTCACACAAACCTGGGTGGCCGTTTCAACTGGTGCCTGGAATGCCTGGGAGACAGAGCCATCCATTCAACTGAAAAAAAGGGGGCTGAAACAGGGAGCCAGGTGATCTGGCTTGGCGTGTCCCAGCCCCACAAAGACCAGCAATCTGAAATGCTCTGGTTTGAGAGTTTCACAGCAAGCACAGCTGGACCCAGGACGGTCCAGCTCTGTGGGGAAAGGGCGTCCACCATTACCGAGGCAGTCTGCCGTTACCGAGGCAGTCTGCCGTTACCGAGGCAGTCGCCATTACAGAGGCAGTCCGACATTACTGAGGCAGTCCAACATTACTGAGGCAGACCACCATTACCAAGGCAGTTCTAACTATACCTCTATAAATAAAACTGCAAGGAAGTTCACACAGGAGCTGGACAGAGCCCACAGCAGCTCAGCAATGCCTCTGCTGACAGACTGTGATTAGTCTACCTCCTAGCTGGGCAGAGCATCTCTGAAAAAAGGCAGCAGCACATCAGGAACTTATAAATAAAGCCCCACTTTCCCAGGACAGAGCACCTGGGAAAAAAGGTGGTTATGAGTTCAGCTGCAGCAGACTTAAACGTACCTGCCCAGCAGCTCTGAATGGAACAGCAGAGCTCACAGCTCAGAACTTGAGCTCATATAAGGGACAGACTGTCTCCTCAAGCAGCTCCCCAACCCCCATATATCCAAAGGGACACCTCATAAAGGAGAGCTCAGGCTGACATCTGATGAGTATCCTTTTGGGATGAAGATAACAGAAGAAGAAACTGGCAGAAACCCTTACTGTTCTGCAGCCACTGCAGGTGATCCCCAGGCAAGCAGGGTCTGGAGTGGATCTCCAGCAGTCCTATAGCAGAGGGGCCTGACTGTTAGAAGGAAAACTGAAAAACAGAAAAAATAACTTTATCATCAACAAAAAGGATGTCCACTCAGAGACCCCATCCAGAAGTCACCAACTACAAAGACCACAGGTAGATAAATCCACAAAGATGGGAAGAAACCTGCACAAAAAGGATGAAAACACCCAAAACTAGAATGCTTCTCCTCCTCTAAGGGATTACAACTCCTTACCAGCAAGGAAACAAAGCTGGATGGAGGACCCAGATACATAAAGCAAGTTCTTAATGACCTACAAAGAGACTTACACTCCCACACAATAATAGTGGGAGTCTATAACACTCCACTGTCAATATTAGACAGATCAATGAGATAGAAAATCAACAAGGATATCCAGGACTTGAACTCAGATCTGGACCAAGCAAACCTAATAGACAACTACGGAACTCTCCACCCCAAATCCACAGAATATGCATTCTTCTCAGCACCACATCACACCTACTCTAAAACTGACCACATAATTGGAAGTAAGTCACTTCTCAGCAAATGCAGAAGAACGGAAATCATAACAAACACTCTCTCAGACCACAGTGCAATCAAATTAGAACTCAGGATTAAAAAACTAACTCAAAATCGCACAACTTCATGGAAACTGAACAAGTGGCTCTTGAATGTTGACTAGATAAACAATGAAATAAAGGCAGAAATAAAGATGTTCTTCGAAACCAATGAGAATGAAAACACAACATACCAGAATCTCTAGGACACATTTAAAGCAGTGTCCAGAGGAAAATTTATAGCAATAAACACCCCTAGGAGAAGCAAGGAAAGATCTAAAATCAACACCCTATCATCAAAATTGAAAGAGCTAGAGGAGCAAGATTAAAAAAAACTCAAAAGCTAGCAGAAGACAAGAAATAACTAAGATCACAGCAGAACTGAAGGAGACAGAGACACAAAAAAAAACTTAAAAAAATCAGTAAATCCAAGAGCTGATTTTTGGAAAAGATCAACAGAATAGACCACTAGCCAGATTAATAAAAAAGAAAAGGGAGGAGAATCAAATAGATGCAATAAAATATGATAAAGGGGATATCACCACTGATTCCACAGAAATACAAACTACCAACAGAGATTACTGCAAACAACTCTATGCACATAAACCAGTAAACCTGGAAGAAATGGATAAATTCCTGGACACTTGCAGCCTGCCAAGACTAAACCAGGAAGAAGTCAAAACACTGAATAGACCAATATCAAGGGCTGAAGTTGAGGCAGCAATTAATAGCCTACCCAATGAAAAAATCCCAGGTCCAGATGGGTTCACAGCCGAATTCTAGCAGACATACAAAGAGGAGCTGGTACCACTCCTTCTGAAACTATTCCAAACAATCCAAAAAGAGGGAATCCTTTCCAAATCATTTTATGAGACCAACATCATCCTGATATCAAAACCCGGCAGAGACTCAACAAAAAAACATAGATGCAAACATTTTCAATAAAATATTAGCAAACTGATTGCAACAGCACATCAAAACGTTTATCCATCATGATCAAGTAGGCTTCCTCCCAGAGATGCAAAGCTGGTTCAACATATGCAAGTCTATAAACGTAATCCACCACATAAACAGAACCAAAGACAAAAACCACATGATTATCTCAATAGATGCAGAGAAGGCCTTTGACAAAATTCAGCAGCACTTTATGCTGTAAACTCTCAGTCAACTAG
>CAUYLG010004450.1:0-20187 GCA_963573385.1 Cacajao melanocephalus | reverse complement strand
ATATATTGTATAGACAGGTATACATAGTTGAAACAAACTAGGATAGTTTTTGTATCTATGAAACTTAAAATAGATAAAGAAAATGTGGCACACATATGCCGTGGAATACTATGAAGCCATAAAAAAGGATGAGTTCATGTCTTTTCAGGGACATGGATGAAGCTGGACACCATTATTCTCAGCAAACAGACACAAGAATGCAAATCCAAACACCGCATGTTCTCACTCATAAGTGGGTGTTGAACAATGAGAACACATGGACACATTACACACTGGGGCCTGTTGGGGGGTGGTGGGGGCTTGGGGAGGGATAGCAGCAGTCGGGGAACTGGGGAGAGATAACATTAGGAGAAATACCTAATGTAGGTGAAGGGGGTAAGGAGGCAGCAAACCACCATGGCATGTGTATACCTATGCAACAATTCTGCAAGATCTGCACATGTATCCCAGAACTTAAAGTATAATAGTAAAAAAACCCCTGCAATTTCTGTAGTGTGTCTTTTTTTAAATACTTGTTATTAAAATCATTTGAGCTTCTATTTTTCTCAAGCATTTATCTCTTTTGCACTTTATGAAAGTTATTTTTGATTATTTTTCATTTATTTATTATTTTTTTCATTTGCATTAGCCAGAACTCCACTAATAAAAGCATAAACATTAGACATATTAGACATATATGTTTGTATAATGTTAGTCCACCTCCCTGGCCTTCCCAGGATTTCTGTAACCTGTTTATTATCTATTAAGTTGTTGACTTTGTGTGTGCACATATGTGTGTGTGTGTGATTATATGGATTTGATGTTATGCAATTGTGTGAGTTGATTAAACAAACAGTTTCTCTAAGGATGCTGTCTTTGTGTCTTGCACTAGCCCTTCAAGTTGCAGAATAGGAAATCAGGAAGGGAAGATTGATGTATAACCAGAAACAATGAGAATAAGCTGAAACCCATAAGTACAAGGTGGACCCAATGAGAATGCACTAAGATGTTTCAATCTTTCTGCCTCTCACTTCCTTTAACTTTAGCAGATATAAAGGTCCTGCAAGACAAAGCAGCACCCTGCGTCATGAAGTTAAACATGGATTTTTTTTTCCCAGTAGTTGGACTAGCTGAAGGAAAATGGTGAAGGCGAAATGAACAGGAGAAGCCACTGCAGGCTGATTGTAGCCCATGCCCAAAGGTGAGCCAGCAAATATGAAACTGGTGTGAGCTGCAAGTGTATTTGGTAGCCCAATCTTGGATTTGAAAATCCATTACTTTTGCCATATGCTATTGTATAAGAACATTCCTAAATCCAGCCCATCCTGAGGAAAAGGGGAAAAAGGGGATTACGTAACAAGAAGCAGGAAACACTGAGGGGCATCTTAGGGGTCGTTTACCAATTGTTTTTCTTTTTCAAAACTGCACTGGCAAAAAAAACCAAGTCTCAAATCTCAACATAAGCAAATGTCATCAAACTATCAGGAAATATAAACCTTTACTATACTTTCATAACTTTAAAAATTTAAAAAACATGTTATGCAATGTTTTGTTTGTTTCTTTTCTAATACTACTGTATGTTTTTCAGGTTAACATTAACAATAATAATAAAAATAAAGTAAGAATAGAAAGAAATAAAATAATTTGATTAGGCATTAGATAATTCTAAATTCATTACAGTTTATGTATCTTTTCTTAAAACAAATGGGCATATTTCAGCTCAGGCCAATATTTCATGCTCTATGTAGAGAGTTCTCTATAAAAATTTGCAAGATACTCCAGGTGGCTTAACCCTAAATATATTCGAAAGACAAGTATCAAGCAGGCTGTAACTTTCTTCATTTATCTTTTCTCCTCTATATGCTTAATAAAGACATCCCAAAGAGCATTCCAAGCTGTCCTGCTTTAAAGACAAAAGCATAACAGCAAATGATTTGAGTACCTTGGAGACCAAGTGGAAAAAACAGATGTAGCCAAATACTACCTAAGTTATCTCTGTATACAAGTAAACATTGTTATTACTTTTCTATAAAACATAATTCATTTTAGAAGTCATATATCCCTCTTTATTGCCTTACTGTACAAAGTGTCAATTAAACATATTTAAGTAGTTTGTGCAGCTATGTGTTAGCATATAAAGAAACTCGATTTAGTCTTTAAGACGGGGGTAACTTTCACTCAAATTTATCATTATAGTTAATCAGAATGTTGTAATATTTAATCTATAGCCTATTATCTTCTTAAAATTTTATTTTATTTTCAGAGTTTTTGGGGTACAGATGTTTTTGGTTGCACATATAAATTCTTTAGTGGTGATTTCTGAGAATTTGGAGCACTTGTCACCTGAGCAGTGCACACTGTACACAATATGTAGTCTTTTTATTTTTTTATTTTTTTATTGTACTTTAGGTTCTGGGGCACATGTGCAGATCATGCAGGATTGTTGTATAGGTACACATATGGCAATGTGGTTTGCTGCCTCCATCCCCCTGTCACCCACATCTGGCATTTCTCCCCATGTTATCCCTCCCAGACTTCCCCACCCCGCCCCCGCTGTCCCTCCCTTGGCCCCCGCCAACAGATCTCAGTGTGTGTCCCTCCCCTCCCTGAGTCACTGTGTTATCCTTGTTCAACACCTGCCTATGAGTGAGAACATGCAATGTGTGATTTTCTGTTCTTGTGTCAGTGTGCTGACAATGATGATTTCCAGATTCATCCATGTCCCTACAAAGGACACGAACTCATCGTTTCTTATGGCTACATAGTATTCCATGGTGTATATGTGCCACATTTTCCTTGTCCAGTCTATCATCAATGAGCATTTGGGTTGCTTCCAGGTCTTTGATATTGTAAACAGTGCTGCTATGAAAATACATGTGCATGTGTCTTTATAATAGAATGATTTATAATCCTTTCAGTATATACCCAGTAATGGGATTGCTGGGTCAAATGAATTTCTATTTCTAGGTCCTTGAGGAAGTGCCACACTGTCTTCCACAATGATTGAACTAGTTTATACTCCCACCTTTTATCCCTCACTCACCTCCCACCCTTATCCTCTGAGTTGGCAAAGTTTATGATGATGATGATGATGATGATTATTTTATTTTTGAGACAGAGTCTTACTCTGTCACCCAGGGTGAAGTGCACTGGTATGATCTCGGCTCACTGCAACCTCCATGTCCCAAATTCAAGTGATTCTCATGACTCAGACTCCTGAGTAGCTGAGATTACAGGTGTGTACCACCAAACCCTGGAAATATTTTGTATTTTTAGTAGAGACAGAGTTTTGCTATTTTGACCTGGCTGGTCTTGAACTCCTGGAGTCAAGTGATCCTCCCTCCTTGGCCTCCATTATATCATTCTTATGCCTTAGTATTCTCCTAGCTTGGTTCCCACTTATGAGTGAGAACATACAGTATTTGGGTTTTCCATTTCTGAGTTACATTATTTAGAATAATGGCCTCTAACCTCATCCAAATTGCTGCAAAAGATATTGTTTTGTTCCTTTTTATGGCTGAGGAGCATTCCATGGTGTATATTTTTACTAAAGTAAGGGAATAAAACAAAGTATTACTTAGCAAAACATGCATTAATAATGAATGCACTGGTCAGGCACAGTGGCTCATGCCTGTAATCCCAGCACTTTGGGAGGCCAAGGAGGGTGGATCATCTGAGGTCAGGAGTTCGAGACTGGCCTAGCCAACATGATGAAAACCTGTCTCTAATACAAATATAAAAATTAGCCAGTGTGACACGTATCTGTAATCCCAGCTTTTGGGGGAGCTGAGGCAGGAGAATTGCTTGAATTGGGGTGGTGGAGATTGCAGTGAGCTGAGATTGCACCACTGTACTCCAGCCTAGGACACTGAGTGAAACTCATCTGAAAAAAAAAATACAAAGATAAGAATTCGTTGAATAAAAATGGATGTCAAGGTAAGAAAAATTGTCCCTTTTCTGCATAAGTGACAAACCAAATCAAATGGAAAATTATTTCAGATATTGAGTTTTCTACTCAATTTGTTTTATTGTTCAGAGAAATAAACAAAAGCAATGATTCAGTTAACAAATTACTATCCAAATCAAAAGTTTGATAATTGTGCTCTCTTTTTAGTAAATTATAATTATAGTTAATCTGCATGGAACTTTTCTATTTGTCAAACATTTGTTTAAGCTACCTAAAATTTTCAATAACTCTTATGAAGTCTATCCTCTGTTGTTGTTATTTAAGAGATATAGGAAAAACTGCAGCTTAGGAAAGCATTCATCCAAAATCAAGCAGACCTTTTATTTGAATTCTGCCATTCTGACACTAGAGCCCCAAAAGAAGTTTACCAAATTTAAAAACACATCAAAAAGATAATGCACCACAATAAAGTGGTATTAACCACAGGGATGTAAGGATGGTTCAACATAAGCAAATCAAAAAATGTGATACATAATATCAACAAAAGGAAGAACAAAACCCATATGATCATCTCAGTAGATGGAGTAAAAAAAATTTATTATAATTCAACATCTCTTCATGATAAAATATTCCAGCCAGTTAAGTAATGAAAGAACATACTTCATTATAATAAAGGCCATATAAGGCAAATACATGGCTAACTTCATACTGAATTGAAATAAGGCAAGAATGCTCACTTTCAACAATCTTACTCAACACAATACTGAAAGTTCTAGCCAGAGCAATAAGGCAAGAGAAAGAAAAAAAAGGCATCCAAATTGGAAAAGAGATAGTAACATTGTTTCTCTTCGCAAGGACATGATCTTATACATAGAGAAACCTAAAGATTCCATCAACAAACTCTCAGAACTGATAAGCAGATTCAGTAGATGACATAGTTTGGTTGTATGCCCACTCAAATCTCATGTTGAATTGTAGTTCCTGTAATCCCCACGTGTTGTGGGATGGACCTAGTGGAAGGTAATTTAATTATGGGGCAGTTACCCTCATGCTATTCTCATGGTAATGAGCAAGCTCTCAGAAGAGCTGATGGTTTTATAAGGGGTTTTCCCCCTTTTGATCAACATTTCTCCTTGCTGCCGCCATGTGAAGAAGAATGTGTTTGCATCCCCTTCTGCCACAATTGAAAGTTTCCTGAGGCTTCCCCAGTCATGCTGAACAGTGAGTCAATTAAACATCTTTCCTTTATAAATTACCTAGTCTTGGATATGTCTTTATTACCAGCTTGAGAATGGACTAATACAGTAAGGTTGCATGATACGAAATCAACATAAAAAAATCAGTAGCATTTCAATGTGCCAATAAAGAACTGAAAAAGAAATCAAGAAAGAAATGTCATTTATAGTAGCTACAGAAAAATGGAATAAAATATTCAACCAAAGAGGTGAAAGAGGACACACAAAAATAATGAAAAAGATCCCACGTTCATAGATTGGAAGAATTAATATAATGAAAATGACTATTCTACCCAAAGTAATCTACCAATTCATTGAAATACTTATTAAGATATCAATGCCATTCTTCCCAGTATTATTAGGAAAAAAAACCCTAAAATTTGTATGAAACCACATAAGACCCAAAATAGTCAAAGAAATGCTGAACAAAAAGAACAAAGCTGGAGGCATCACACTCCTGATATCAAAACTTATTACATGGCAATAGTAACCAGAACAGAATGGTATTACCATAAAAGTAGACACATAGACAAGTGGAACAGAATAAAAAGCTCAGAAATAAGTCCACGTATTTACAGTCAACTTATTTTTGACAAAGCTGCCAAGAACCTACATTAAGGACAAAACATCTTCTTTAATAAATGATGCTTAGAAAACTAAATAACTATATGCAGAAGAATAAAACTGAACCCCTATCCCTATCTACAAAAGTCAAGTCAAGATGAATTAAAGACTTAAATGTCAAACTTTAAAAATACAAGAAGGAAACAGAAAAAAAAATTCTTCAGGACATTGGTGTAGGCCAAGATTTTATGGCTAAGATTTCAGAAGTACAGGCAGCAAAAGCAAAAACAAACAATGAGACTATATTAAGCCAAGAAGCTTCTGCATTGCAAAGGAAGCAATCAACCGAGTAAAGAGACAACCCACAGAATGGGAGAAAATGTTTTCAGACTGTACATTCAATGAGGCACTAATACCCAAAATGTGTGAGAGACTCCAACAACTCAACAGCAAAAAATGAATGATCTGATTTAAAAGTGGGCAAAGAATTTGAAAAGAATTTCTCAAAGAAAAGACATTCAAATGGCCAGCAAGTTTATGAAATAATCTTCACCATTCCGTTAATAATCAAGTAAATGCAAATCAAAACCAGGAGATTTTATCTCACCCCAGTTAGACTATTATCAAAAAGACAAAAAAAAAATTACAAATGCTGGCAAGGCTGTAGAGAAAAGGGAACTCTTACAAACTGTTGGTGGGAATGTAAGTTAGTACAACCAGTATGGAAAACGGTATGGAGATTTCTTTAAAATCTCTGGACTACCAAACAGTGCATTAATCCCACAGCTGAGTGTTTATTCAAAGGAAAGAAAATCAGTATATTAATGCAGTATCTGCACTCCCATATTTATTGCAACACTATTCACAATTGTTAATATATGAAATCAACCTAAAATTTCATCAACAGACGAATAGATAAAAAATGTGGTATACATACACAATTGAATACTATTGAGTCATAATAAAAATAAAATATTGTCATTCATGGCAACATGGATAACCCTGAAGGACATTATGTTAGGTGAAATAAGTCAGGCACACACAAAAAAATACTGCATGTTCTAATTCATATGTGAGAACTAAAAAAGTTGAGCTTGTAAAAGTGGAGATTAGAATTATGGTTATTATAGGCAGGGAAGAATAAAAATGGGGAGTAGAGAGAGAGGTTGGTTAATATAATGAACAATAATGCATATGTTCAAAATCTAGAAGAGAGAATATTGAATGTCCACAACACAAAGAAATGATAAATATTTTTTCCCATTTTTTCATTTACCCCAGCATCATTTATTGAATATCTAGTTATTTCCCCATTAAATAATAATGTCTCATTTATGAACAATCAACTGCGCACATATGTAGGTATGTTTCTGGAATTTCTCCTTAATTCCACTGGTCTAATTGTGCTACCTTACCCTAATCTTATACTGCCTTAACTACTGTAGGTTTATGTAAAGTCCAGAAATCTAGCGGTGTAATTCTTTCAACTTTGTTCTTCATTAAGCTTATATTAGTTAGGACTTCCAGTACAATGTGGATTATGAGTACTGAGTTAGGCTACCCACATATATTTTACAGTGGCTACTTGTCATCTTCCCTGCTAGAGACAAGAAGAGATCTTTATGGCTTTTCACTATGAGAACTTGGTGGGAATCCTGATAAAGGGACATCCCTTAAGACAGCAATGGGAGTTTCACATAGTGTAGCTTGTTCACATGCAACCTTCAGCCATCTATCAAAATTGCTACTTAGGTGGTTACAAATTTATGATTCCAGGCTAGCATATCTCAGCTGTTCTTCTCTGATTTTAGGTGGTTATCTGCTCTAAGAACTTAGTTTTGTGATGGCCATAAGAAAATTATTGCTTTTTAGTTTCTCTTGATGTTTCTTGTTCTCAGGACAGCAGTGACAACTGCACACACACACAAAAAAACACTTTCCGAAGAACCAAAAATCAGGTGAGCACTCATAGTATCAGGTTTTAACTTCACATCACTGAAGGAGGCACTGAGAAGGTATATAAAACAGTCTTGAATCTCAACGCCATACCTCTCTGATCCTCAATAGCAGTTGTGTGGTTGCAGAGATTCTCTGGGTTCTGAGAGATGGAAAATACAGCATTTGTGAGAGGTTAAGCTCAGTGCTGTCCTGTTAGAGCTGAAGGAAAAACTGGACCAATCTCCACTGATGCCCGCCCATAGAGGGAGCATTTAAACCAGCCCTGTCCAGAGAGGAATCGCTGATTCCAGTGGTTCAAACTTCAGTGCCCACAAACCTTACCACTTACAGTGCTCTGTGTTTTCAAGTAAACTTGAAAGACATTCTAGACCACAAGGACTGCGAAAGCTAGTTGAGTCCTAGGGTTGAAGTATGCCCAGAGACAGTGGATCTGGGTGGCATGTGACATACTGAGATACCAGCTGGGGCAGCCGAGAAAATGCTGACATCGCCTCTCCCTAAATCCAGGCTGCACAGCTCACATGGCTCCAAAACAGACTTCTTCCTTCCACTTGAGGGGAATGGAGGGGAGGAGAGGGCAGGAGAGGAGAGGAGAGGGAAAACTGGGGAGGACTTCATCTTGCATCTTAGATACCAGCTCAGCCACAGCAGGATATGGCAATGGTCAGAGTCATGAGGCTCTCATTTCAGACCCTAGGTCCCAGACAAGATTTTTAGACCAATCCAGAACCAGAAGGGTACTCACTGCCTTGAAGGGAAGGACCCAGTCCTGGAGGGATTCATCCCCTGCTAACTGAAGAGCTCTTGGGCCCTGAATAACCATCAGCAATACCTAGGTATTACATCAAGGTCCCTGAAAGAGCCTCCGAGACTTGCTGACTTCAGGTGAGACTCAGCACATTCTGAGCTATGGTAGCTATGGTGCAAAAACTCTTTTTTCTTAAGAAAAGCAGAGGGTAAAGTAAAGGGGACTTGGTCTTGCATCTTAGGTATCAGCAGACCTACAGTGGGTAGAGCAACAAGCAGACTCTTGGGGTTCCTGATTCCAAGACATCAACATCCCTTCACGATAAACATCCTTCATCATATTCAACATTCCTCCATGAATTCAACATTCCTTCATGAATTCAATACCCCTTCATGATAAAAGCCCTTAAAAAGCTGGGATGGAAGAAACATACCTCAACATAATAAAACCCGTATATGACAGACCATTCAGCTAGTATCGTACTGAATGGAAAAAACTGAAAGCCTTTCCTCTAAGATCTGGAACATGTCACCATGTTATTCAATATAGTACTGAAAGTACTAACTAGATCAAATGGACAAAAGAAATAAAGAGCATCCAAATTTGAAAAGAAGACAGATTATCCTCGTTTGCAGATGATTGATCTTATATTTGGAAAAACCTAAAGACTCCACAAAGAAACTATTAGAATTGATTAATTTGGTAAAGTTGCTGGATACAAAATCAACATGCAACAGTCAGTAGCATCGCTATATTCCAAAAGTGAACAATGTGGGAAAGAAATTTTAAAAATGATAGCATTTATGATAGCCCACATAAAATTAAATAACTAGGAATTAACCATATGAAACACTGATGAAAGAAATTGCAGAAAATGCCACAAAATGGGAAAATATTCCATGTTCATGAATTGTCAGAATCAATATAGTTAAAATGTCTATATTACCCAAAGCAATCTACAGATCTGATGGAATCCCCACAAAAATGCTTATTACATTCTTCACAGAAATAGAAGAAAATCCTAAAATTTATACAGAATCACAAAAGACCCAGAATAGCCAAAGTTATTCCAAGCAAAAAGAAAAAAATACTGGAAGAATAAAATTACCTGACCTCACATTATGCTACAGAACTATAGTAATCAAAACACTACTGACATTAAAAATAGACACATAGACCAATAGGACAGAACAGAGAACTCAGAGACCAATCCACACATTCACAGTGAACTATTTTTGACAAAGGTGCCAAAAAATACACTGGAGGAGAGAAAGTCTCTTTAATAAATGGTACTGGGAAAACTGGTTATCCATATGCAGAAGAATTAAACTAGACTTCTATGTGTCGCCGTATACAAAACTCAAATCAAAATGGATTAAAGTCTTAAATATAAGACCTCAAACTATGACACTATGAAAAGAAATATTGCAGAAAATCTCCAGGACATTGGTCTGGGCAATAATTCTCAGGCAATAGACCCCAAGCACAGACAACCAAAGAAAAAAGGGACAAATGAGATCACACTAAGTTAAAAAGCTTCTGCACAGCAATGGATGCAATTAGCAAAGTGAAGAGACAACCCACAGAATGGGAGAAAATATTTGCAAACTGACAAGGGGATTAAAAACAAAAGTATATCAGGAGCTCTAACAGGAAAAAAAATCTAATAGTTTCTTCAAAAAAGAAGCAAAAGATTTGAATACACGTGTTTCAAAAGGAAGACATACAAATGGCAAACGGGCATATACAAAGGTACTCAACTTCACTGATCATCAGAGAAATGCAAATGAAAGCTACAATGAGATATATCATCTCACCCAGGCAAGAAGACTTGTATTCAAAAGACAGGCAGTAACAAATGCTTGCGAGGATGTTGAGAAAAGGGAACCCTTGTATATTGTTGGCAGAAATGTAAATTAGTACAACCACTATGAAGAACAGTCTAGAGGTTCCTCAAAAAACTGAAATTTGAGCTACCTTTGATTCAGCAATCCCATACCCAAAATAAATACAATCAGTATATCTAAGCGATATCTGCACTCCTATGTTTGTTGCAGCACTGTTTACAATAGCTAAGATTTGGAAGCAAGTGGAATGTCCATCAACACATAAATTGATAAAGAAAGTGTGGTGCATATACACAATAGAGTACACAATGGAGTTCAGTCATAAAAAGGGATGAGATTTGCTCATTTGTAACAACATGGATGGAACTGGAGATCATTATGTTAAGTGAAGTAAGCCAGGCACAGAAAGACAAGCATGGCATGTTCTCACTTATTTGTAGGATTTAAAAATCAAAACAATTGAACTCATGGACAAAGACAATAGAACGATAGTTACCAGAGGCTGAGAATGGTAGTGGAAGGTGGTAGGGAAATAGATATAGTTAATAGCTACAAAAAATAACTAGACAGAATGAATAAGACCTACTATTTGATCACACAACAGGATAACTATAATTAATAATAACTTAATTATGCATTTTTAAATAAAGAGTGTAATTGGATTGTTTGTAACTCAAAGGATAAATGCTTGAGAAGATGGATATCCCATTCTCCATGATGTGGTTATTTCACTTGGCTTGTCTGTATCAGAACATTTCATGTATCCCATATAAATATATATATACCTAATATGTACCCACAAAAATTAAAAATAAAAACAGTGAAAAGGAATACATTACAAAATGCCTTCAGAGAAAGTTGTGTTCTAGAGCTTAAATAATATTGTTACTTAAGAAGAAAAGTTACCTAATAAAGTTTTTAACCTGAGGCTCAAATTTCTTGAATGTTAATTAAATTCTTTTAAGGAAGACATTTTTCAAACCCAAGGAAATGAAAATAAGTGATACTTTTTCCTAAGTAGCTACAAAAAGTTGGAGAAAAACTACACAAAACTTATTTAGAGGCAATACTTATATCTTAAGTAATGTAGGTATTCAAACTCTGAGCATAATTCAGCCCAAATCCTTCACTCAACCTGAAGTGATGTTTGTAAATATTAAAAATAACACCAAGTCATTTGTATTTACCAGCACTGCATTTTTAAAATCACAAACCCATTGCACGGAAATGTTCTTGATTTACATTTATCTCAAGTTAGCTAAATCCAACATGAATTAAAGAATTCAAACTGTCACAAATACACATTGTTAGTTGTAATTGCCCAAGGTATATGTGCATGTAGAAGAAAGATTTGAAATAATTCCAAAATATTGCGTGGTTAAGTTGCCCATAGAAAGTACCTAAAACCTCCCTAAGTATGGTGTTCACTCCTTACTTATCATATAGCTAGTGTTCCCACTCAAAATATAAACTTTTAAAATATTTGAATATATTTTTTAGAGATGTGGTCTTACTATGTTTCCTAGGCTTGTCTTAAACTCTTGGCCTCAAGCCTCTAAAGATCCTCCTGCCTCAGCCTCCTGAGTAAAGGAGACAACAGGCACAAGCAATCTTGCCCAGCTTCTAAATAAAAGTTTTAAAATGTGAAATTAAAATTAAAGGGCATCAAGGAAAGCTGTATTTGACATTTATTGCCACTGATGACCTATGGACAGATAAAGTCACTTTGTACAGCAAGAGTCCCATGAATGATTTATAAAAATCTTAAGTGCTAACTAACACTTATTGAACACTTAAAACAGTGTCAAATTCTTCACATACATTATCTTTATAGCTTTCTCTGTAATAACCTACCCTGGGCTAGCATAACTGACTCCATTTTAGCTGTAAACTCCAACCTGGCTTCCATCTCCCTACCACAGACCCTTTGGGTGCATAACTGGGTCGTGCTGCCCTTAGAAGCATTGAAGCATACTGTTCTTAAGACTTGTAACCATTGTACCACATCCTGCTTGGCATACCTCCCCACTGCTACTGTGAGAAAAAAGTTCCCCTTTGATCATTGTGTAGAAGGAGCCTGATTACCCCCCTTCCTGGTAATTGTATGGGCCACCCTTTGCTCTAACCTGCTTTTCTGCTTCTGTAAAATTCCACTTCAGCTAGGTACTACCCCCCGACCACCCCACCTAAATCAGATATAGAAGATAATCAGGCCCCTTCCTCGGGCTGAGAGAATTTTGAGCATTAGCTGTCTCTCGGCTAATAAAGGACTCTTAATTTGGAACTCAGAGCGTGGCGCATTCCTTCTAACTCGCTCAGTTAAAACCTCTCAATACATTATAAGTTATTATGTCCATTATGTACAAATGACTAGGGGCCCAAGATAGTCAAGTGACTCACAATTCTGAAAGCTAGTCAGTGTCAAAGCAGTGTCACTCTAGGTCTCAGTTAAAAGCCAAGAATCTCAATGCCTTTGACATTTTGCTTCTGAGCTAACATGACAGTTATGAAAAATTAGTTCTTTTAGGTTTTATTTAATTAAACTATAAGCTCAGAAAGGCCGAGACCACTTCTGTTGATTATTTTATTCACTCATTTGTTAACGCATTTAACAAACATTTATTTAATGAAGATCCCCTGGGCATTAGAAATTTAAAACAAGACAGAAAATAATTCCTGTATCATAAAAATTATATTCTAGTAAGGAAGACAGTAGTATAATAAGAAAAATACACAAATAAGATGTCTATTAGTGATTAGTTCTATGAAAATTATAAAATATGATAAAACTGGGATAAAATTTAGCTAGAGTGGTCAAGTGAGACCATTTTTGCAGAAGGAACATTGGAGTTTATAAATGCACAAGTCTCTATCAGCATTTTGAAGACCAAATTTCACATCTGTCATTTTAATTCTGATTAATTCTATTTCAATTTTTTCTCTCCATTTCTTTAAAATTACTTCAGATGAAAAGTCATAGTGCTCCTCAGATGGAAATGTATCCTTCCGTTGCTAACATTCTACTTTTTAATCACACTTATTGCTTCATAGTAAGAACATGTTTTGAAAAGAATGAGCTTCTATAATATTATAACTTCCAGGAAAAGGTGATTATTTTACCCATTGCTTGTCTCTTGTCAATTCAAAGGGCCTCTTTAGTCATTGTTAGTCTTGTTGAACATAGTGCTAATAGTGAGGGAAGAACAATCTGCTTTACTGGATGAGACATATCAATTCATGAGATGGTGGTGAGTTTCTTTCTTCCCTAATGCTAGAAAAAGTATTAACCAACCAGGTGAATTACGCAAATGTATCAGAATATCCAACAGTCATTTGGGCTCCATCATTTTTTTAGCTTTCCTGAATCAAATAATTGTCACTACTCATATGAACCAAATGCTTTCTTCATCTTTACCTTAAAATATAACAAAAAAAATTTAGGCTAAATGTTTTTTAATCACAACATTTATATCACTTTCACAATACACCACTATGTTTATTGCTTGCTCACTTTACTAAGACAATCTCTGAATTAAATTTTTGTTTGTAATATTTCCAGATAGCATCTGAAAGCCTGAAATAAAAATTCTCTATGTAGAGGCAGTTAGAAACTTATCTTTCACTGGGGAACGTGTATCACTGAGGAGAGACTTTAATAATATTACTCTTTTAGAGGGCAAGATAGCCAACAACTATTTGTAATTATATATTGTTCCACTATGGCCAAACTCTGATTAAAACAATATGTATATTCTTATTACCAAAAAGGTACAGCACATTTTTTTCCTTTTGCCTCCTATTAATTGAAGCCATATAATCTCTAAAGGAGAGAATAGAGCCATCTGCTCTCTCTTCTTCCTTTAATTAGTTTGTGTTTGCTTTGACAAGGTGTTACTGGAGATTTATTGCAAAGAATTTCACTGAGCTGGAACCTAGGTCCTATTGTTGAAACATGGCCAAATTTGAGTGCCCTATGGCTTGTGTGCATGGTTTTTCAATGGGCTAATTTCCAAAATAAAATTCAGAATCAGTAAAAGAGGCATGATCCAATTGATGCCCTATTCAATGGACTCTTGCTGAAGGCAAGATTATGTTATCAAAACTCTTATTTTGTTAACTTTTTATTGTTATCTTGTCTGAACAATCAATATGTCTTTCTAAATTTTTTTCCACAGATGTTCAGTCCTCTTTCTCTAGGACTTTCTTTGTAATTCCATTAAGGAAGGTTGTTTAAAGAATAAATGTTTCCTGTTTTCCCCACTTTCTGTCTCTTTGAAATGTAGTTAAATAGTGATGCTTTTCCTCCTGAGAATGGTCTAAGAATTAAGTTCACCTGGAAACATACAACCTACCAAGATTGCATCTGTAAGAAATAGAAAACCTGAACAGACCAATAACAAGTATCAAGATTGAAGCAGTAATAAAGTCTGCCAACAAAGAAAAACCCAGGACCCGATGAATTCACTGCTGAATTCTCCTAAACACATAAAAAAGAACTAACATCAATCTTCCTCAAATCATTCCAAAACACAGAGGTGGAGGGAATTCTCTGTAACTCATTCTATGAGGTTAGCATGACCCTAATACCAAGACCAGAGAAGGTCATGGCAAAAAGAAAACTATAGGCCAATATCCCTAATGAACCTAGAAGTGAAAATCCTTAACAAATACTGGCAGACCAAATCTAACATGTTAAGAAAAGATAAGACACCATGATAAAGTGAGATTTATCTTTTGGTTGCAAGGATGGCTTAATATTTGCAAATCGATAAACATGATGCATCACATTAACAGAATATAGGACAAAACGTGACCATCAATAGATGCAGAACAAACATTTGGCAAGAATAAATCCCTTTATAACAAAAACTCTCTCAAGAAATGCAGCATAGCAGGATCACACCTCAGAGTAATAAAAAAATATATGATGAACACCATGCTGAAATCTTTCATCTAAAAACTAGAACAACAGGATGCTCTCTTTCACCATTCCTATTCAATATAGTACAGGGAGTCTAGTAAGAACAATTAGGCAATAAAAGGAAATAAAGCACAGTCAAATTGGAAAAGCAGAAGTCATATTGTCCATCATCTCAGATTGCATCCTCTTATATTAGGTTGGTGCAAACATAACTGCATTTTTTCCCCTAATTTCTAGGAAAAAACAAATGACTTCACAAAAAACAACTTTTAGGACTGATGAACAAATTCAGTAAAGTTGTAGAACATAAAATCAACATACAAACATCAGTAGCATTTTTTACATCAATAATGAAATAGATGAAAAAGAAATAAAGAAGGCAATCCTATTTACAATAGTTACAAATAAAAAACCTAGAAATAAATTTAACCAAGAGATAAAGGATCTCTACAAGGAAAACTACAAAACACTGACAAAAGAAGTTGAAGAGGATGTAAACAAATGGAAAGACATTCCATGTTCATGGATAGGAAGAATAAATAGTGTTAAAATGAACATACTGTCCAAGTCAATCTATAGATTCAGTGCAATCTCTATCAAAATACCAATGTCATTTTCACAGAATTAGAAAAAAAAACTTAAAATATTTATGGAACCAAAAAAGCAAAAGCAATCCTAAGCAAAGAGAACAAAGACAGAGGCATCACACTACCTGACATAAAAATTTATTACAAGGGGATTGTAACCAAAACAGTATGGTATTGGTATAAAAATAGCCACATAGACCAATGGAATAGAGATCCCATAAATAAATCCAAATATTTACAGCAACTGATTTTTGACAAAGCTGCCAAGAACATAAAGGGAGGAAAGGACACCCTTTTTTATAGATGGTGCTAGGAAAACTGGATAACAATATTGAGAAGAATAAAACTGGACCCCTATTCACCTAGGCAAAGTTTTTGTGGCTAAAACCTCAAAAGCACAAGCAACAAAATGGACCAACAGCTTTTTATTAAACTAAAAAGCTTCTGCACAGCAAAAGAAACAATTAATGAAGAGACAACCTTGTGAGTGGGAGAAAATGTTTGCAAATTACTCATCTGACATGGGAATAATATTGAGAATATACAAGAACTCAGATAACTCTAAAGTAAAATAATAATAATAATCCCAATAAAAATGGGCAAAGGACATGAATAAATCTTTCTCAAAAGAAAACATACAAAAAGCCAAAGTCAAAAGAAGGCATACAAAAAAATGTTCTACATCACATTCATCAGAGAAATGCAAATCAAAGCCACGGTGAAATACTATCTCAAACTAGTTGACAAAAAATAACAAAAACTGGTGAGAATGCAGATAAAAGGGAACTCGTATATTGTTGGTACAACCAACGTGAAAAACAGTATGGAAATTTCTCAAAAAATGAAAATCAGAACTACCACACGATCCAGCAATCTCACTACTGGGTATCTATCCAAAAGACAAGAAATCAGCATATTGAAGGTATGGCTTCACTCACATGTTTATCTTAGTACTATTCACAATAGCTAAGATATGGAATAAACTTAACTATCCATCAGTGAATGAATGGATAAAGGAAATGTGAGATATACATATATATATATATATATGTATGTATGTATGTATACACACACATATATATATATTACATATATATATTTAGTGAAATACTATTAGGTCATAAAAAAGAATGAAATAATGTCATTTGCAGTGACATAGAGAATATATTAATAGACACCAGAGACAGATAAGGCAGGTGGAGAAGAGGGATCAAGGAAGTTTGGGTATGGATACAAACCTACCATCAGATAGAAAAAAAAGTAAGTTCTAATGTTTGAAAGCAGACTATGTCAACTACACTTAGCAACAATATTTTTTATATTTCAAAGGAATTAGTTGAAAACTCTTAAATGATAAACATGCAAGGTGATTGATATGCACCTCCTTGCAAAAATCATAATAATAATAATAATGTGGTTTCATTTGCCTCCCAAGTAACTTCAGTTAACATATTCAGTTTTCTAAGTCCCTAGAATAATTCAATGTATTATCCTCATTTATGTGAAAACTCACCTTCCTATTTGCTAACCCTTTGCCACCCACAATACATACATGAACACATGCAAACTGGAATGTTTGCAGTAAGGTGAAGGCAACCTCAACCTCAATAGCATAATAAACATGCAATCTGTCTACTTAGAATTCTCATTCTTCATTGTTGACCTTGTATCTTCTTATCTTTGCATTAAAAAAAAAACATAGTAACACGAAAACATGAGATCACAAATAGGAATGGAAGAAACACACTATTAATCTCAATCCTGCATAAATATAGTGGAGATTAGAGTATTTACTTAAATATTTTTATTATTGTGAGAAATTACCTTTTATTTTTCTCTGACTTCCTGATATGGAAAAGTTATTAATTCTCTAATTATTAATTAAACTGAAATGGACACTTTCTATTAACCTGCAGCTCAAAGTAGCCTGATATAATATCTCAAGCAATATCAGTTTTAATGTAAATTATAATTTTGTTTGGATAACCATCAGCATGTAATGTAAATTATTTGTCTTCCTTTTTTTTCTGGGCAGAAAGAAATGTGCATCTCCTTTGACCCAACTACTCCAAACCAGGAATCTATCCTATAAAAATAAATTAGAAAATCATATGTATATATACACATATAAATGTTTACTGTAACTTTTTACTTGTAATTTGCAGTTTTTTGATGCTTTTGGATTCATTGATGCCTTACTCTGCTTTGCTACTATGACAAAATACTTGAGACTGGCTAATTTATTAACAACAGAACTTTATTTCTCACAGTTTTGGAGGCTGGGCAATCCAAGATTAAGATATCAGCAGGTTCAGTGTCTGATGAGAACTGGAGGGTTGCTCTGTGTTTCCAAGATGGTGCATTATTGTTACATCCTCCAGAGAGAATTAATTCTGTGTCTTCACATGTTGGAAGAGATGGAAGTGGCAAACTAACTCCCTAAAGCTATTTTAAAAGGTATTTAACCATTGCTTAGGGCACACACCTCATGGCCTAATCATCTCCTAAAGGTCCCACCTCTTAATAGTGTTGCATTAGGGATTAAGTTTCAATGTAAATTTTGGAGGATACACAAACTTTTAAACCATAGCAGTGGATCATAGAAGTGATTGTGTAATTGCCCACTTGCCCACCTCGTATCAACCGTCTTCCATCTCTACCTACTACCACTAGGCAGAAATTACAATTTTTTTTTCAATTCTGTATATAGATAAAAAGTTTTTACACTGAATTAACAAACATTCATAATGAATGTATGTTTTGTCTTTACACATGCATGTATTATAATAACAAGATGGACTTTTAATTCCTTCAACAAAGAAAGATAATGTATTATACGGTATTTTATGAACCTTAGAAAGTCAATAGTCTCATTTTGGAAATGAGAGAAATAGGAAGAAGGGAAACAGCTTATAAAAGACATTACAGGTCTTAGTTACACAAGTTAGAAATTATGATTTGTAGATCAGCATATTGTTTAATACAGAAAACTTTTTCACTCCACTACATTATATCTATCCAGAAAAAAGTAGAGATCAATCATGTACAGATATATTGAAACATTGCCTAAATATATCTAAAATACAAAATTATTTTAAAATAAGCATTTATTTAGATTAAAAGCTAGAATGGTGTCTGTCATTTTGTATATTAGACATTATGTTTAAGCAAAGTAAGGAAAGAAAAATGGGAGGGAGGGAGGGAGAGAGGAAGGAAGGAAGGAAGGAAGGAAGGAAGGAAGGAAGGAAAGAAGGAAGAAAGGAAGACATATACTTAACTTACAATAATTCACAAGGTATACAAGCTACAGTTGAATCATGAATTCATTTAAAAACACATCTTTGGCTAAAAACACATTAGTAAACATGGTAAGTATCATCCTTTTTATTATAATTTTCATTATATTTGAATGCAGAGGTTTTAATTCAAATAAAAATAAATACTCATGGATTGTGATCTTTCTGTGTGAACTATGCATGCTGATTGACCTTGCATTTTTATTCATCATTTTGTGTCTTTTGATTTTCAAGTAATATTTAATGATCCATAACTGAATGAATATCAATCATTGTATGTAATAAATGCATTGATTGATTTAACAAAGGTTATACATATATTATAGGAAATTAGCTCTCTTGCACTCACAACTATTTATGTTTGAATCATTTGTGAGGAATGTAAATTGATGAATGTAAATATTTTCTAAATGATGATAGGATTATGTACTTAATCATAAGTTAGAAATTATAAAGCTTATGTACTTAAATAATTATTTGAGACTGTAATAAGGTAATCTTAATATGTCTTTTGAAAACTTCTAAGTAGGTAGTATCAAATGTCAGGAACGGTGTGGAGTTACTGGAATATATTTCTAGTGGAAGAATATGTTGGTAAAATGACCTCAAAGCATAATTTACTATGACCTGATAGTGCTGAATTTGCACACAACGTATGACCCAGCAATTTCATTCTTGAGCATATGAAAATACATTATCAAACTTTCTAGAAATGTTCCTGTGACATTACATGCTGATGGCCTAGAGGCCTTAGCTCCAGAGGGAGGAACGTTGCCACCAGAAGACACAAGAACGATCCCATTAAGCTGGAAGTTAAGAATGTCACCTGGACACTTTGGGTTCCTTCTACCTTTAAGTCAACAGGCTCACAGGCAGTTACAGTGTTGACTGGGGTGATTGACCCCAACTATCAAGATGAAATCAGTCTACTAGTAAACAACAGAGGTAAGGAAGAGTATGCATGGAATACAAGAGACCCATTAGGGCATCTCTTACTTTTTTCTTTTTTTTTTTAATTGTATTTTAGGTTTTGGGGTACATGTGAAGAACATGCAAGATTGTTGCATAGGTACACACGTGGCAGTGTGATTTGCTGCTTTCCTCCCCTTCACCTATATCTGGCATTTCTTCCCATGCTATCTCT
>CAUYLG010004449.1:0-66106 GCA_963573385.1 Cacajao melanocephalus | reverse complement strand
CCTTCCTGGATTTCCGCAAGCACAAACTTTTCATTTTTTTTTTTTTTTTTTTTTTTTGTACTTTGGGTTCTGGCGTACATGTGCACATCATCAGGCATTTCTCCCGGTGTTCTCTCTCCCCATCCTCTCTGCCCCCTGCTGTCCTTCCCCTCCCCTCCCCATGTGTTCAATAAGTTATCTTTATTAAGGTCTAAGGCTTCAGATCCTTTCTGTTCTTCCACTCTTTGATATGCATTTTACTGTGACCAGAATCAACTTTTTTTTTAATTTAATATTATTCCTCTTTATTTGTTCACTTCTTATATAGTAAATTTTGGTTTTGGTCATTGCTGTATTCCTAATTGCCACTTTAAAATCTTTCTTGGTCTTTTTAAACCTGATGTGAAGATGGAAGAAATTCATATTACTTAATAATCCTCTTATTGTCACTCAAACATGACTTTGGCTTTTGCTCAGTTTTGAGATAAGGACATACTGGGTTTTGGGAGGCCTTCTCTTCTTTCGTAATTCGTTTTGCCCCCTAGTACACTATTATGTGGCATCATTAATATATATTTATTATATATTATATTAGTATTTTGTCTAGTATTTTAGATCAATTCATCTTCACTGTAATAAAAAATAAAATTATAACTTTTAAAAGATTGTTACAAAGTGGATGAAGATCACCTCCCCAAAAATAACAACTGTACTCCTTTTGTGTTTAATCTTTTACTCTGCCATGTCTTGGCTTCCTCTGGACAGTTCAACTATTCATGAGATTATAAAAGGCCATTTACATCTTTCAGTTCCCTGACAAGATGCATTTATTAACAACATTTTTAAGTTCACTCAAGTTCACAGTCATCAGATATAAAACTGCTTACAGAAATAATTGAATTAGAACTGTATGGGTACAACATGTAATCTCCTGCATTTTTCAATGAATAATTTGAAGAGAAAAAGTATGCAACGCTAGTAATGTCTGTGATGGCTGTGAAAAGAGCATTGTTATCAATGAAGAGAAAACTGCACAGAGTGTCTTTTTAAGAGATTAAATTCTATAAAAGGAATCTTGGAATATTAAAAATAATGCATAAAACATTAAAAATCAAAATTGAATTATAATCAGGCATACAGCACTTAATTTTATGAAATTACACCAGCTTATAGATATTGTGTGGCCTGTTGGAGGGATTTTTAGTTTTTAGAATCACACAAAAGTTCCTTGCTCTATTTTGACATAGACATATGCTGAGTTCATTGGAACTCTTTATGTATCTAGAAATAAATTAAAAAGGTTTATGTTGGAGATTAATACACTGAGAGAGATTATGTAAAATCATTTTACATAATTTTCCAGATTTTTGGTCCCTTACAAAATTATTTACAGCATCCACATATTATTTGGAAAATTTGAAACTGTAGATTTAAAAGTGCTGAGTAAATTTAACCAATAATTTTTCAACATTAGTTAAATATAGAAAAAATGGCTGTTTGTTTATATATGTTTCATATCCTCAGGCTGTTTTTGGTACCTTTTAATAAGGTCTTTTTGATGTACCATTTTACATGTACTTTGTTGAACAGTCTTGATGTAGACATTTTATTACTTACTACCAACATTTCTTTTCACAGAACATTCATTCTTCAGGGGGTAGATATGTGCATTTTCCATCACTTATTCTTCAATACTGAGTCTCCATTCTCTAATCATTTTGAATGTTTTGTCAAAATGTTCTGTTTCAGGTATAAATAATTGTTTTGTAAATAAACTCAACAGCAATCCAAAATTTTCCATAGGTAACAAACCTGCACGTTCTGCATATGTACCCTAGAACTTAAAGTATATATAAAAAAGATTGTTCTCTTAGAATACAGATTCAAATTTAGTACAGTGAGCATATGGCCTAGTTTTAAATCCAAATTCTAGCCCTTTCTAGATGTGTAACTTGTGAAAGCTACCTTATACTATCAGTTACAGTTTCCTCATCTGTAAAATAAAAATAAAAACCCCAAAGAGTAACTGGGAAGATGAAATGAGTTAAAATGGAAAGAACTTAGAATAGTGCTCACTTTAATTGCTCTATAAATGTGAACTATTATTTTTTAAAAATCTTTATAATAATTCTACTTCACTTAAGAAAAAATCACCTCAAAATCCTAGGAAGTTTATCAGAGATTAGGTACAGTAAAAAGGTATACTTTTGCTTTTTCTTAATATCTGATTCAGAGCAAGAAAAAGTAGCTATTTGATAATATTTGGTTAAAAATGGGGGAACTGTTAACAAAAGATCATTTGAATGGCATTTATAATTGTAAACCTGTCTACCTTTTAGAATTTCATCTTTTATTTTATTTATTTTTTATTGTACTTTAGGTTCTGGGGCACATGTGCAGATCGTGCAGGATTGTTGTATAGGTGCTTATATGGCAAGGTGGTTTGCTGCCTCCATTCCCCCTGTCACCTATATCTGGTGTTTTTCCCCATGTTATCCCTTCCCAACCTCTGTATATCCCCTGCTGTCCCTCCCTTAGCCCCACTCCAGCAGACTCCAGTGTGGGATGCTCCCTGCCGTGTGCAACACTATCCCTACCATTGATCTTCTTCACAGAACTGGAAAAAAAACAAACAAACAAACAAAAAAAACACTTTAAACTTCAGATGGAACCAAAAGAGAGCCTACATAGCCAAGGCAATCCTAAGCGAAAGGAACAAAGCTAGAGGCATCATGCTACCTGACTTCAAACTATACTACAAGTCTACTGTAACCAAAACAGCATGGTACTGGTACCAAAACAGATATAGACCAATGGAACAGAACAGAGGCCTCAGAAGAAATGTCACACATCTACAACCATCTGATGTTCAACAAACCTGACAAAAACAAGCAATGGGGAAATGATTCCCTGTTTAATAAATGGTGCTGGGAAAACTGGCTAGCCATCTGCAGAAAGCTGAAACTGGACCTCTTCCTTACACCCTACACTAAAATTAACTCCAGATGGATTAAAGATTTAAATATAAAATCTAACACCATAAAACTCCTAGAAGAAAACCTAGGCAGAACCATTCAGGACTTAGGCATAGGCAAGGATTTCATGACTAAAACACCAAAAGCAATGGCAACAAAAGCCAAAATACACAAATGGGATCTTATTAAACTTAAGAGTTTCTGCACAGCAAAAGAAACAATCATTAGGGTGAGCTGGCAACCAACAAATGGGAAAAAAAAATTTGCAATTAACTTTTATTTTTGATGCAGGGTGTACATGTACAGATTTCTTTCATGTGAATATGTATGTTGCTGAGGTTTGGAGAGCATATCACCTTGACAGTGATATGCTGCTTGATAACCTGACTGATTGGTAATTTTTTTTTAACTCACACCCCCATCCTCTAGTAGTCCACAATGCCTATTGTTTCCATATTCATATCCATGTGTGTTCCATGCTTAGTTCCCACTTATAAGTGAGAATATGTGATGTTTTGTTTTCTGTTCCTGAATAAACTGGCTTAGGATTGTGGCCTCCCGCTCTATCTATGTTGCTGCAAAGGACACAATTTCCAATATGAAATTCCTATTTATAAAACTTCTAAGTTTTCTAAACATATGACAGAATAAATGAAAAATGTGAGCTAATACATAGAAGATACGTGTTATTATTTTTCTTGGAATCTATGATAATTTATTAGGATTTTTAAAGTTTTTCAGTTTGAAATACTCACTGCATTGTATCTCAGATATTTTCATTTCTGCTTAGAGTTATACAAAAAACATCAATTCTATATTATTAAAACTACACATTTTAAACATTCAGGGTCACTTATAAATGTCTATTATTATATAATGCATCTGAATTAGTGCATTTTATGCTATCAGCTACCAAACTCTAAAAGGACATGTAGAAACCTTAAACACATATTACTAATTAAAAGAAGTCAATTTGCAAAAGCTACATAATATAAAATTGCAACCTAATGACATTCGGGAAATGGTAAACCTATGGAAATAGTAGAAAGACCAGTGATTGCCAGGAACTGGTGAAGAAGGTAGGGAGGAATAGGTGAAACACAGAGGATTTTTAGGACAGTGAAATTATGTTGCATAGTACCAAAATGGTGGATACATGTCATTATTAATTTGTTCAAATCCATACAATATACAACACCAAGTATGCACCCTAATGTAAACTATGAACTTTGGGTGATTACCATGTGCTATTGTGGGTTCATCAGCAGTAACAAAGGTACCACTTGGGTATTAGATATTGATAATCAGGAAGGCTGTGCTTGACTGGCATAGACAGTATATGGGGGCCCTCCTTAGTTTCCATTCAATCTTGGTGTGAATCTAAAAGTGTTAGAACAACTAAAGTCTATTTAAAAGGGAAAACATGCAATGGTTATATCTCTATTAACTGTATTGAAATGGCTACTATGCCTAGATTGAGGATATCTATAAAAACAACTTTTACTTTTATGTCATTTAACAATGAAAAAATCTCTACATATTAAGTGAGGAGTAACACATATAGGTGCTTTAAATTTTTTTAATACTTTAAGTTCTGGGGCACACGTGCAGAAAGTGCAGGTTTGTTACATAGGTATACATGTACCTTAGCGGTTTCCTGCATCCACCTCCCCTGTCATCTACCTTAGGTATTTCTCCCAATGTTATCCCTCCCCAATCCTCCCACCCCCTGCTATCCCTAACCTCCTGCTTTTATGTGATGGAACTCAGCAGAGAACTATACCATGTCTTGTTTTAGAAAAATACTTTCCCCTGTTCACTTAAACTTTCTTTCATGACTGAGCCATCTGACAGAGCCATGAGTCACAGGCTACTATATGAAAATTCCACACAAATTTTAATATTTTCTACCAACATGAACTAAGAAGCAGAATGTTTTTCAAGAGCCAAAGGTAGTTTGTATTTCGCATTACATAGAACTAGTATATCCAGTTCAGCTTTTGTGAAATTATATTCTACAAAAAATAGCAAAATTTAGGTGTGTTTTCATGGATTCTTGAAAACAGAAATGCCAATTTGAAGAGACTTTGTTTTTAATTTAACCATATTTAAACAGAAAAAATAAAATCCTCTATCTTGGATATTCCTTTTTAAAATTTTGTTTTTCTTTGTAATTTTAAGTAAGAAATCAGTAGAGAAAGAAACACATAGCTGCTATGCAAATTATGAGTGATGAAACTATTTATTTTGAATTCTTAAAATGAAAAGGATGCATATTGAGATGAAAATGTCTTCCTTACTTTTAGTAAACAGTAAATAAAAATATCATCCTATATTAATAGAAAATTACCTGTGCCTACCAACAATGCAAACAAGTTAATTTAGTAAGGTGTTTTCAAAATAAGTGTGAAAAACAAGAGAGTGATTAAAATTTAACTTGATATTCATTTTAAACCATACACTTAGTGTGTGCTTATTTACCTTGGTCATGGGGAAGCACCTATATGTAAAAGTTTGAATGAGAAAGATAAAACTGACTAATAGAAATACTATGATTAATAGAAGAAACTGTGGTTAGTGTACACATGGCATTTCCTCTGAAACACAGGGATTTTTTGTGTTGTTCCCCACAGGCCAATCAAGAAAACAGCCAAGGAACTAGGTCTGAGACATATGACCATATAATTTATAGGCCAGAAATTTACTTATACCAACTTGATTTAGTGTAATATAACAAAGATAGGAAGAAAACTGAGAGTAGAAGTTGCTTGACTGCATCAATGACTATTTGGTTTTTCTGATTCTCAGTTTGTTGATATAATGAAATAATAGAGTTTGGTTACAATAGCTTCATATTTTCTCAAGTCTCCTTAGTTTCTTCACAATGGCCCAAAATCATGGGATAGTAAAAAATTAATAAAGTCATATATATTTACTATGACAGTCATCATAAAAACTCCTAAGAATTCCAGGATACTCTCCATTTGATATCATACTGATATCAAATGGGGCTTCAGGAAAAAATAAGAATGAAAACAATAAAAAGAAACAGCTTAAATGTTCTGGTGTATGCTTCAAACTACTATAACTATTGTATCATTTAAAAGAAGTATAAATATTACAATGTATATAACTTATAAATGTATTAAAATTTTCATTTTGGAATATACACAAGCATTTAAATTTAAATGCTTTATTAAAATATACATTTTGGACTGGAATGTCACGGAATAAGAGAAATTAAGTATGTTCCAAAACAATCCAAATCCTGAAAACGAACATTTTCTCTTTTGAATTTTGGCATTATTTCCCATTTGACTCTAAGAGAAAAATATGAGTTTTCTGTTTATACCTATGCTAACAGTTATTTTACACTATAAAAATGAATTAAATAATTTTTATATTACTTACATTGTTATTCCAAAATTTCAACTCTTATTATTTTTGTCTCATATCTTTGCAGTAGATAAGCACAAGATGTTAATCATTTTCTGAAACTGTATTCTTTTAGTGCCCAAAACAAAAGAAATGACTGTAGTGGATGAGCCAAGGAAATTGGAGAAAAATCACTTTAATTGTTTACATCTGCTTTATGGACTTTTGCTAACAATGGCGACTACTTAACAATCTTTATATTACTAAAATTATTAACCATGCTCATGTATTTTATTGAAATTTATTATTTTGGCCTCCCATTAGAGACTGATGTTTTTATGAAGACCCTAGAACAAGTTTACAGTGGAAGTACTAATATTTGATATTGTTACAAAATTATTTTTATAATATAACAATTATTATGAATCTGCTGATGATGTATGGGTTATCCAAAAATTGAATAACTTAATGAGTAAAAGTTTATTACCTGTTCCTAAGTAAATAAATGTTTGTATTAAATTTGATCAAGTTAGATATGACAACACTCAACAAGGACAAAAAATGTTGTACCAGTAATAAAGAAAACACATATAACAAAGCTTTTCCTCAGTTTTCTTTATTACACCAATGGAGACACAGAGGTACAGAAAATAAAATGACATTTAATATACTATGAACACATGCATAGGATTACACACAGTGCTGGATATTATGTTGAGAGTTTTAAATAAGATGATACTGAGGACAATATACTTATAACATACATTTTTTTCAAGAAAATAAGCTATGATGAAAACAAATGCCATTAAAATGATCAGAAATACTTTAAAACAGAAGCGTTATACATAACATCAATGAAAATGTGAGAGAAAAATATTCTTGAAAGAGGTTGACGAATTGTGTACACTATGTAAGACAGTAGTTTTAAGTGCTTACTTTTTAGGAAAAAATAAGATTAGCTAGAGTTATATAATAGACCCTATTCAGTACATACAAAGAATAAAACGGAGCTCAATATATTTTCTAAAATGGAATTATGTCTCATGATGCATTCTTTACAGTGTGTAACTATTTTTACTAACTAAAATAAAATGATAAAGAATAACTTAATTTAACTTACGCACACATAGTTTTAAAACTATCAATATGTCTGTATTGAATACAACCAATATTAGATTAGTCCACACTTAAAATGAAGTTTAATTTTACTTGGATGAAAGTATCCTTAAAAAGTAGATCAAACAATAGTCTACCAACAAAGAACATGAAATGCACTTAAGACCATCTCAGATATACTAACAGAATTCTTAAACATACTTATTTTTTACATTTTGTGGATATTTTTTTCTGTTTTATAGAATAGTAGCTAATAGCCAGGGAGGATGTTGAATTATTACAAGAGATCTTCGTTGAGACCTTAATTTTAGAAAATAAAACTAAAGGTCTTGAAAAAACAAAGCATGGATATTAAACTATCATCTTTGTCTAATTTTCAAGAAATAAAATTAGATTTCAATTGAGTGAATGTTTTCCTTAGATAAAAATTGAGATTATGCTTATATACTTACATAATGTTGGCCAAGTTTTAAAATATAACACATAGAACGAATACCACAACTTTGTATTTAAAAGACAAACCATATTAATGTTAGAATAATACTCCAATTTAAATGATACTTGGTAAGAGAACAAGTTAATACGTGTTAAATTATTTTCTTTAGCTAAGTCCCAAAATTTACTGTGGAAATATATTCTGAATATTATGTTTAACGCTCAAGTATTAATAATTAAACAATACAAATTTACATTAATCTGGAAATGTTCTGTCACCAATTTCAACACAAATTTTAATCATTTTAAAGACAATTTGTAGAACATTTGTATATTCAGTCATTTGAAATACGTAGATTTTAGCTGTCTATCCAATATATCAGATTTGCTGAAGCTTTTATGACATATTTCTATACCGCTAATGTTAGGATTTTAAAATTTACGAACAATGACCAGAAACATAATAGAAAATATATATTCTATTTATTCATGGCCAAAATTTAGAAAGGAAGCATAAGAGAGAAAGAGAGAGAGAGAGAGGGAGAGAGAGAGAGCAAAAGAGAGAAATGAAGAGAAAGGAGGAAGAGTCAGAGATAGAGAAAGAGGAAGAAAATTAAAAAGACAGAATTAAAAGAAAGTAAGAAAAGGTAAAAGAAAGTACATTTTAAAAAGTGAAAACATGAGGCTGGGTACAGCAGCTCATGCCTGTAATCCCAGCACTTTGGGAAGATGAGGCAAGAGGATAAATTGAGTTCAGAAGTTTGAGACCAGCCTGGGCAACATGGTGAAACTTTATCTCTACTAAAAATACAAAAATTAGCCGGCCATGGTGGCTGCACACCTGCAAAACCAGTAATCCAGCTACTAGGCAGGCTAAGGCATGGGAATTGATTGAACACAGGAGGCGGAGATGCCAGTGAGCTGAGATCATTCCACAGAACTCCAGCCTGGGGGACAGAGCAAGACTCTGTCTCAAGAAAATAAATAAATAAAAATTAAAATAAAAAAGGGAAATGTAATTAATTAGGACTTATTAAAAGACCATTTAAAGCATGTTACATTATCTCTCACATAGATTAACCACAATAAACACATAAATGTACTTACTTAGGTACAATCATTATTATAGTTTATCTTTATTCACTAAGTAAAATCATAATACAAAAGGGCCAAATAAAAATATATGTGATAATATTTAGTTTAAATAGTAACAGAATTGATCATTTCAAGCTCTTAATGTTGCTTATATTATATTAATATGAAATTTAAACATTTAAAGAAAATTTTATATGACTAGGGATATTCCTTAATTAGTTACTACAAACTCAAAATATTATCATGCATAATACTGGCTACTATTCTTGAAAACTAGACTCAAATATACTTTATTATTGTATTGATAATATCAAAATCCATCTTGATTTACTAAAATAATTTGTAATTTTAAGGTTTTATTTCTTCATTATCAGTGTAAGTATACCATATTAATATTTGAAATTATTTTTATGCTTAAGAATACTTCTCAGATTCAAAAGTACATGGTTTAATTCTTTCTTGTATATTTCATTGAATGTGAGTGACTAATCATAAATTTAATTGTAGATGGTTGGAACGACATTGGAATTTTTCTGGTTTTAGCTTTAATTTAATGAGTATTCTTATAGAGAAAATATTAGAATTAAATTATAATGGTTTTCCAATTGGCTCAAATTGTATATTATTGTAACATATGCAGGATGATGCATACTTGTAACTTTATTACTTTAAAAGGAACCTGAATATTAAAAAGTCAATATTTTGCAATAAAATTATTTGTCTTTATATGTATTTGTTGTACATAAGTAAAATTGCATGTATATTAAACTCTAATCCCTTCAATATGTATGCATATTTAAAAGGTTTACATATTTTAATTTCAATCTTGTTCATTTACACCAGTAATGGAGGTATATATGTGCACTTGCATAATGCTTCTGGAAATAATACGAGTATAGAGTTTATAAAATTAAACTTAGTACTAATGATCTATAGTATTAGGAAAGAAATGATCAAAAATGGCAACTTAGCTAAGATTTTTCCATGTAAGAATACATTTTATAGGAAAGAATTTACTGCTACCTCCTAGGCATACTCTGATAGCATATCTGAAACATGGTACTTGTGGGCCTTATAGTGAACTGATTAGTAATTATAGTTTTGATTGGGGTAGAGAGGCCAGTAACATTGATTGTAAAACGGAGGAAAGAAGATAGACTAGGAGAGATTGGGAGGAGAAAGAAGGAGATATCCAGATCTATATTTTAAAAATCCTGATATTCCACATGCAGATAATGGCAATCATGCATAATAAATCAATTTATCTTCATAATTGGTACAATATGGTCAAAACAAACTTTTGAAATGTTTTTACATTGAGTGATACAATACACACACCGTTAGACATAGACATATGTTTCCGATTATATATAAGTAATCTTACACTCACCTTAACACAAAAGTTCAAATTTATACATCTTCAGAGATAGAATTTTATGCAAAACTCCATTGTATGAAAAAAAAAATCATTGGATGATGCTAGGAAGATACTTAAAATAAGTTTAAATTTTTATGTCTTGGTTACCAGTAATCACATTTACTTAGAGGTGCAGGCAGATGCAATACTAGTAAGACCAAAAAAGTAACAAAATCATTTTTAAAATAAAAAAGTAAGCTGTGAGATGTTTATGGTTGCATATAACAATAGTAAAGTTCAGATAACAAAAAAGATAACTCAGCAACACATATTATTAAGACTTTTAAAAATGCTAGGATTTAAAATGTCTAAGGTTTTGTTAGGCTACAATAGCTTTACTGTTTAGTTTTGTACTTTTCAATTTCTTATGGAAATAAGGCAAAGCAAAAAGCCTATTATTTTAATATCTCTGAGAATAGTTTTAAAAGAATTTATGCATATCTCAGAGTTGTAATATATGTGTTATCTAAGAGTAAACATTTGGCTAAATGACAGATTGCATATCAAGTTAAGGACTAAAAATTAGATCCATACTTAGATGTTTACAAATCTAACGAACAACTCTTTAAATGTATAGAACTCTGTTAACATAATTTTAATATTAGGTTCTTTTCGAAATGCCAAATTGGTATGTCTTGTTTCAATGTATACCTCACTTTGAATGTTCTTTATATCACTTAGTGACCTTGAGTTATGCTATATAAAACTTCAAGATAAATAAACTTTGCACTGACTTACTAAAGAATTATTCCATGATCTCCAAAAAATATTTTGTCATTCCTAAGTCAAGATAATTTCTACATGAATTCTCACAGAAATGTCTCCAATTTATTGGAAAGATAAAGTAAGGTTATGATGAACGTGTAAAACAGTTTCTGAAAGTGTTACTAGAAATCTTTTTCTGTACACTCTACAAATTAGTAATCAACATAAATTCTTCAGTCTCAAATATCAAGGAATTTATTATGCAATGATGATTAGTTATTTAATAAATGGAATATTGGGCATGGTGATTTGAAAACAAAACTTTCCCTATAAATTGATTATATTTCCATACTGTGTGAATTAATATATTATTTTATCTCAGCAGGGGAGAAAGGAGGAAAGCGGAAGTGTGTTTTATCTGTTGATGGGTTGCTTCTGAAGTCTACAGGTCTATTAGCAACTTACAAGAAAGGCTAGCAGTGGACAGCTAAGAGATTGGAAAAGATAAGTTAAAAGAATATCTATCATGAAAGGGAGGCCTAGCCCTAGACCTCATATGAAAAGATGCTGTAGATATCTCTTTAGAAGGAGACAGAAAAAAATATTTCTGTTCAACAAAATAATTGCTTTTGATGAATGAATCCCAAAGTCCAGAATCCAATCATTTGATTTACGAAGTAAGTTACAGTCCCTTTTATGCATATGTATTCAAATCTGGTTGTTTCCTATTGTCCTAAGTAAGTAAGTAGTAAAAGTCACTTGTTAAGATGTGGTTGCAAGTGAAAAACACAAACACTCTTTACTTGTTTTAAAATTACTTAAGTAAAAATTACGAAGTGAAAATTGCATACTCACATAATGAAAATTTGCAAAAACCAAAAATCATTCTTCATGCTATTCCCTCATATCAAAATTCCTTTGAAATTAGGAATCTAGTTTCAATCTCAATTTCTTCCCATTTCGAGTTCAGCTTCTTGAAAGGAGTGTCTAAAATATTTTCTTCTCTCTCTCTAATGCTTGCAAGGGTGCTGACTCTCAGATATTCAGAAAAATGTAATAAATAAGTGCTTATGTTAGAACAATAGGACTTGAGGTCAGCTCAAAACATAATCTAAATCCTGTGAATTGTGTGTAATTTTTTAGACATATTAAAATTTAATTTATTATTTATTCTGGGGAAATTGCAGAGAGATATTTTCACATGATGAGAAAAATTAATCGGTATTCAAATTTAAAATAGGAAACTGTTTCACATTTATTCTTTAAGATATTTTAGTTCAACAAAGGGAAATTAAGCAGCACAATTGGGATACACATCCGGTAAAATATAATGTTTATGTTTTATGTAAGTGGTAAACACATTAAAATATTACAAATTTTCATAAAGTTGGAAACTTACACTTAAAAGTAACAATAAAAAGCAATAGAAGTGATCAACAATTCTACATAATATAATTATGACTTTTACAAGTATGGCCATGGATATTTAATTATTTGCAAAATAATCAAGTGAAAATTGGATGCAGCAAATGCTTAAGTTTCAAGTACAACTGACATGATAGTTAACAAGGTCAACTTTAGGAATTAATGGAAACTAGAATAAAGTATGTTATGCAGTGAGCTGATAGCTGAAAGTAACAATCCCAATTGCATTTCCTTCATTGATTTTCTGACAAATTATCTACTTAAAAGGTTGACAATTTGGGGAAGGGGAAAAAGATTAATCTTCCATGGGCAAAGATACATGCATAATTAATTTGACCTTAGAATTATTTTATTATAATTTTAGATCAGCCTTGTTATTATGAATTTTTTTAATTTTCAGGGCATAAAAGGAAATATTATATGATATAACAATGACATTAAAACACACAAGACAAAGTTATGGCTATAATGAAAGAAAACCCAGCAGCCTTCAGCTGCCATGACTGGCTTCCATTTTCGCCTTTATTCGCTTCACAGCATTTATCTGCATGAAGAAAATTGTTTTTGAAAACAGAATAAGAATGAAATAATTAAGAAAGTAAAGAGTAGAGTTACGAACGAGAAAATAAAGAGAGAAAAAACGTGACAGTAGGAAAGAAAAAAAGAGAAAATAATTAATGCACGATTTACACAAAGTCATTAACAATTAATGCAAACCTACAAAAGATACTTTGATACAACGCAAGAATGGCTAAAATCTTGTATAAAACATTTCTTTATGTTTGTCACATATTAAAAACAAAGGTCAATACTGATGTTTATTTTGCATTACTCAGATATTAACTCTCTCATTGATCCCTTACATGTAAATATCTTTCATTTATAAATTGAAAATATAAATTACAAGGGAAAAGTCACTAGTCATTTCACTGTGCTACTGGTAAAGTCACAGTGCTACTTTTAATATGAGCTCAATAAATCCTACAATGTTTAATGGTAATACGTTCTACTATAAGTGTTTAGGATATATTTAATAAAGCAGTTATATTTTAATAATAAACAAGCTACCAACAAATATAAGTGAAAATTGTATGTTCACATAATGAAAATTTGCAATAAGCATAGAAGCTAGAAGCATTAACCAATTGATCATGGGCAAACTCTAGACATATGTCACTGAACCCCTTTTAAAATAACTTTAGGAACCAAAGATGATGAAAATAATTTTTAGACTTACTTTTTCACTACATGCTAAACTAAAGAAATACTGTTGCAGGTATAGTATCAATATTTATGTTAGACTAAAAATTCCAGAGAGCTAAGATGAAGTTTTCCCAGTTAATTGGACTTCCATTTCACCATTGTGTTAGAATTTTTCAACTTATATTCCAAAACAACCATAAATTTAATCCTAAAATAATGTTTTTATATTCACCATGTGCTCGAATGTTGTTTTCTGCTCATGTTGAATTATTTAGAGATGAAGGATATATTAGTGTTGCTTGAAACTAGAGTCAAGGTCATCAAAATAATTTTACTGTAGAGTTCATTGGAAGTACAATTTAAAAGCCTATAAACATAGAAAGTAACTAAAATATTTTAGCAATATATTTTTGTGCTGATTTATGTTGTTTATTTTTTTAGCTTGTTAAATGCAAACAACTATTTTGTATGCATTGTGTATGCATTACATGTTCCCAGAGGATAGAATTATTTTACCATTGAATATAAAAAAATATGTGACCAGAATTATTGTCATCAAATTATATTGATGGTCAATGTTAATATTAGACATGTCTTCAGGAAAAAAGAGATCAATTACTGAAAGATACTACAGTCTTTTTTGGTTAAATACAATGTTATCAAACATGTGACAGCCCAAAAAAGTGTTGAAAATGATTTTCACAGTAAGTTTATTTCCAAGGATTTTTTTAAACATTAGATTATATCCAGTCCAGCAATTTAGTAGTATTTTTAATCATTAAAATTATAGAACAAATCAATAAATGCCATGCTATCAGCCTTGAAATCCATAGTTTCATAATCATTTTGTATCAATCTGCTATAGTTTCCCAATATTCTTCTTACTTAAAAAATAAAATAAGGTGGAATTATGCTGCATGAATATTCCAAAAAGGAACATAATTGATTATGGAAACTCTATTTTTATATAAATCAAAACACATATGTTTCAAAATAAGCAGATCTTTAATAAGAATTTAAAAAATGAAAAATATTAATAATTACAAAATAATTTTAAAAATAATAATTATGAACTATGAAGAAATGTAATATCCACTAGGATACTTAGAAGAAAAACTATTATTATCAATGTAATATTTTAAATGACTGTAAGGGGAGTAGATTGATGAAAAAAGAAAATATAGTGCTTTAGTCCAACAAATAAATATGCTATAGAGTTAGCCTATTGTTTACAAAAAGTTAAATATACCTAATGCACATAAGTAATGGGATTTTAAATCCAAAATTCCCAAAAATTTATTTGGATAGTCTGCAATGCATGAAATACAAAAGTAAATTAAAACCACATTAACCTTTAAACTCTATATCTTCTCTAACTTAAAGGAAAAGACTTAAGATCTTCTAGCTAGTTTATTACAGATAATTTATTTCTAATATGTTTGAATTTATATTTTATTTTAAAATGAAAAATGGAATGTTATTAAATCATATGAAGTTTTGTTTCATATATTGCAAACATATCACCTTAACTCTGTAATATTTGAAATGTTCCCAAATTCCCTATCACAGCCTTTAAAATTGCCTCATGAAACCGAGATCTAAGTCAAACAATTCTTAGCTTATGGCACATTTCTGATATGGCTTTCCATGAGGCGTCAGCAATCAGTGGATTCAGTTACAGCAAATTAAACATGATTTATAATTTTTTTTTTTCGAGACATAGTCTTGCTCTGTTCCCCAGGTTGGAGTGCAGTGGCGCAATTTCAGCTCACTGCAACCTCTGCCTCCAGGGTTCAAGCAATTCTCCTGTCTCAGGCTCCTGAGTAGCTGGGATTACAGGTGCCCACCAAGACACCTGGCTAAATTTTGTATTTTTAGCAGAGACAGGTTTTCACTATGTTGGCCAGGCTGGTCTCAAACTCCTGACCTCATGATCCAATTTCAATTCCTCCCTTTTTGATAAGTTGTGTTGGCTTTGTATCACCTGTGCAGTGTGGAGGGATGAATGCCATCTCTTATCTTCTCAGATGGCTTTGCTATGTGTCTGTATGTATGACTTCTCCATGACTATTCGATTTGTTTCACCTAGCAATTTTTAGCATAAAAGACCTTCGAACACTGGCTTTTACCCCCTCTACTCATCTTCATAGAAACACTTTCTGAAAGCATTAAATAAATATGAAGTCTAAACTCCCTAACCTCACACACAATTCTCTGCCCATTTGTACCTACTTTCTCTCCGAATCACTTCAGCAAAGCTGCATGTGATGGGGATACTTCACAACTGTTCGTGTTCAGTTCCATTGACCTTTCAGCAACATTTGTCACTTTACATCTATCCTTCTTGAAATATGACCCTCTTTTAACTTCCAAGATACTATGCTCATGTTTTCCAGTAAGTCTGTGAAGTCTTAGACTCATGGTGGGGGGTGGAGTGGTCTGGTTTCTTCTTCCTGTAAAACATTATAGTTCCTTGGGGCTCAGTTCTTAACCCCAGTCTATTCTTCAGTAATTCAAGAAATATTCTTTGAAAATCAATGCTGTGCCAGTCACCCTTCTAGGTACTAGCAAACATCAAAGATTACTACAGACATCAACCCCTCTTCAGAGATTTTAGGCATTGCTGAGATGGGCTTATCCTCACTCACGCTTCAAATACCATTCACTTGTTAACACTGACAGCATCATGATGTATGTTTCCAAGCCATGGTTATCTTCTCATTTCTAGACCCACATATCTAACCAACAATTTAATACTTCAAATTTCACAAATACCAAATGGATCTGATATTTGATCAACATTCTTTTAAATCTTGCTTCTCCTACAACATTCTTCACCTTCAGAAATGTCATCTGCAATGCCCTAAGTTGCCCAAGCAAGAAACCTAAAAATCATTATTGACTGAAATTCATCTATTGCAAAGGCAGGGTTAGTCTAAACTTATAATGTGTCTGGAATTTTTTTTTAAATTTTTTCTACTGCTGTTCATCCATCAGTTGCTCTTACCCATATGAGCAAGAATAATCTGTTTATAAAACCTGTCTCTTCAAACAATTTTTCTGCGTACAATTATCTATTTCTTTTAGAATATGTTTTCCAATTATGTTTTTAAGAAGGCCTTGAATTATCTGGTTTGCATTCCCTCCCTGACCTTATCTTCAGTCACACTCTTCCAGGTTCTCTTCCAGACATGCCTTTTCCAGTTCCTAGAGCAGATCATGTTCTTTCTTGTCTCAGGGATCCCTTCCATGTAACACATTTTCCTTGGAAAGCTCACTCCTGCAGGTTTCCTTTGGAAAATCACTTTCTAAGAAAAATCTCTCTTAGATGCGGTTATTCCTTAGTTATTCTAACTCACGTTGAATATATGTCTTCCCTACTAAATTGTGAAGATTTTGGGGGACAGGGGTCATTTCTATACTTTTCACAGATAAATCCTTTGTACTCATTCTAGTATTTGTCACAAAAAAGTACTCCAATAAATAATTATGGAATTAATAAATGAATATATATTAACATTGCAGAGCCAGAGGAAACTCACTTTAGAGATGAGGAAACAGTTATTTTGACAAGTTATGTGACAGGAATGAATCTGGGAATATAAACCAGAATTCTCTCCACTTTCTTTCCAGGTCTTGCCAACAAGCTCTCAGGACACAAGTTTCTCAAACTGAAATATATATATATACACACACACACACACACACACACATATATATACATATATATACACACACACATATATAATGAAAAAATATATATTTGAAATGAAATATATATATTCACATATAAATGAAATATATATATTTTATAATAATACATAATAAATATATATACGTATTTCATTTATATATGTAATTCATTTACTCTCTCCCTCTCTCTCTCTCTATTCAAACACAGAGGGGTAAAGTACATTCAGTCATTCTTATTTAGGTGTGTTATCTTGTAAGGACATCAGATTTGTCATACAACTAGAAGTATCTGTAACCTCAAACATATCATTAAATCTCTTAAAACCATATTTGTATAATGAGAATACTTCATTATCCACGTCAGATTTAATTAAAAAAGAGATAACTAATGAAGAAGTACTTTAAAAATACTAAAGAAGGTCACTGAAATATAAGATATCCATGTTATTTCCAGAGGCTTTTTACTTCCTAATATTAAATTATAATTTGGTAGAACCTGTTAACATTAGCAATACAAAGCAATAATATCAATTTCTTGTAGAACTTATAACCAATACTTTTTAATTGAAAGATTAATCATATAAAACTGATTTCAATTACTAAACAACTGATGTATGATATAACAAAATAATAATAGATGAAATTAACATCAATTTGAATTACAAGAGTGTTAAATAACGTGACTGAACTACTTAGTTTTATTGCTTTTTCAATTTCAGAAATACTATATATGAATACTTACACTCTAATATAGTGAGACAAATAAATTTTGGTTTCCTGGATTAATATGCTGCTCTTTTCTCAATATATGTACATATAAAGAACATACTATATATACATACATATCTGTACATGTCTGCATAAAATTAAAATATTAAAAGTAATAACTGAGGAAAAATAAATGTAGAAATATGACCAATGTGGCAACTCATGAATAGAGTTAAATATTATTTTGAGTCAGAATAAATTTTTGCATCTTTACCTCTAGAGCATTTATCTGAATAAAAGGTTAACATCCCTGTTGTGACCTTTGATATTATTGCTAACAGACTAAGCTCTAACGATGTAAGCACTGTTACCTATCAACTGTAGAATCTACCAGCGTGTTGCAAAAGCTCATTTAAAGTGTTCTTCCATTTTATCAGCCTCCTTAAAATTCTAGGTATAGGTCTTTACGGAATTATGTTTGTGGTTGTTTCTGCCTTTCTTTGTGACCAATTTTATGTTTCCAAAGTCAACTTGATTGGTCAGTCATAGGTTGGCTCAAATCTAACAAGAATGCAGCATCAGCCTCCACATGACTGACAAAGTAATTGTCTTCTTAGCAAAGCTTTTGTATGGTCTCAACAGACACTCTTCACATTGATTATCATCAGTCACTCTTACTGTCTATATTCTCCTGTTCATTCTCTCCCCACCACTCCAACTATTAATGGGGTCAAAGCATATTTACAAATTAAGCAATACCCTATGGCAAGAGCGATGAGAAACTTTGTGTATGATATGTCACAATCGTAACATGGAATTTACGTTTCAGTTTGTTTTCATTATTAATGAGAAAAAATCATAAGGGTTATTGAAAGATGGTATCATATTTATGTTGAGTCTAAGAAAGAATATAATTTGGCTTACCTTTAATAATGTTGGGCTTTGGTGGCATGCTGAATTCATAAACTGTAGGTTCAGAATATCCCAATCTATTGGCAGCTGTAATCTGAACTTCATACCCCATGGTCCACTGGAGATGCTCCAGAATGATGTGATCTTTATTTCCCTGCACTTTTTTCTCTAGCCATTGGTCTTCCTTATCTTTCTGTGAAACCAAAAAAATGCATTTTGTAAATATCCATACCCTCAAGTTGTACCTTTAAAAATTAATTTATATTGAAATTGGAACAATATATTTATACTGGAAATTGGAACAATTTTCGTAGGCCCAGTAACACATGAAGTTGCTATGCCAATGAAGTCAGTATTATTTCCAACATTTTTCTATTTAAAATACAATGTGGTTTATACTAGACAAAAAGTGGTTTTGTAATTAATCCTTTATTCAGTGGTTGACAATTCATCTCCATTAAGATTTTTTTTTCACGTATACCAGTTTGGTTTTTGGCCATTTGCTGATTATTAATCATTATGTGTACAGGAAAAATGAAACATAATATACAGAAAAAACTTCATATGTTCATTAAAACACTTGCCAGGGACTATTGTCAGAGTCCGTTAGGGGGAAAAATGATCAAGTGTCTTGAAATAAAGTTTGGATATGATTGACAGATTTATATTATTGCAGGCATCTTTTACTACTATGATGTTTCATGACATAAGAAAATAATATACAAAGAAAATTACTGTTTTAAATAGATTATTAGCATAAGAAAATAAAATAATGCTATCCTATTCTCAAACATTCTACACTTAAATACTATCTCATTCTTTTTCCAAAATAGAAATTATGACCATATGACATTTCAATTTTCCTTTATTTGAAAAAATTACCATTAGAACTACAGCTACTAATAAAATATAAATTGATATGATTTTATAAATTAAATTATCTAAACCAGTGGGGTTATTGGGCTTTGCCACACATTAACAATTTAAACACAGGGAACTTCCTTAACCTTTCTCTTTATAACAGAAGTGATGATAGCAGCTGCTGCTGTCAGCTTTATGAGAAAGCAATGAGGAAAATTGAGTAAGTTGTATATTCCAGGGCCTTACAGTTCATAACCACACAAAAAATATAACATCTATTTTAGGTTGTAACTATATATTTTAGGTGTAACTATAAATAAATTACAGCCTGTCTGTAACAACAGATGTAGACACGTCTTTTAACCTCATAGCTCAGCGCTATATTACTCTATGTTGAGCCAAAATTTTACACTGCTTCTTTGACTGTAAAAAGTAAGAAGTTTTCTCTATTTTTGGTGGCAATTAAGTATTTGTTCTCTAAAATAAAATTGTAAAAGTTAAATTCATGATTGCATTAAATTGACAGTACTCAAACATGGAGGGGGGTGTCCTTCAGAAGGAGGTAAGAAGATATAATTTTGATGCCATACTATTATTCCCTTTTTCTAGTTAACTATTTTTTTGGTGACACAGAACTTTTATTACAAAGGAAATGAAATTTTTGGTGATGTAGAACTTCCTTACAAAGAAACAGAAAAGTTTGGCCTGTTCTGCTATTTCATGTAAAACTGAAGATACTAGAACCTCTAATGAAGCCCTGGTTTTAAGTGAACAAGCACTAAAAGTTATCAATATAAACAAGAGTCACTTGCCTTGATTTTTGAAACTAATGAGTATCTGTTTTTTATAAAATGGCTGCAACCAGTACTACTTAAGGTCTTATGAAGTGTACGAGCCATGGAAAAACTGAAAAGAGGGGTTGTAACTTATTCTAAGTTAATAAATGAACAGTAAGGTTAAGAAACAAATGTAGTTGCAATTTAAAAATGTTTAGGGCAGCTGTGCTAAAAAGCCACAGCTGGCCAGGCTTGGTGGCTCACGTTTGTAATTCCAGCACTCTGGGAGGCTGAGGCAGGCAATCATGAGGTCAGGAGATCGAGACCATCCTAGCTAACATGGTGAAACTCTGGCTCTACTAAAAATACAAAAAATTAGCTGGGCACGGTGGCACGCACCTGTGTCCCAGCTACTCGGGAGGCTGAGTCAGGAGCATTGCTTGAACCTAGGAAGCGGAGGTTGCAGGGAGCCGAGATCACACCGCTGCACTCCAGTCTGGGTAACAGAGCCAGACTCCATCTCAAAAACAAAAACAAAAACAAAAAAAAGAAAAAAAATGCCCCCAGCTATCACAACACCCTCTGTCTTCACGCACTCATTCATCAATTATTTATTCAGTTAATTGATTAATGAGGATTTTCTACAGGCATGAATATAATAGTGAACAAGACATACCCTTATTTGGAGTTTACAAACCAGCACAGAACAAAGACGTGAGGTCTTTGAAAAATGAGAAGGTACAATGGATGCATGTAATACCTAATAATGTCCAGGGCTAGGCAGGATACCAGTGGGGAGGTGAGATCATCCTTACTGGAAATAATACACTTGAGCACCATTTTTCTTTTCATTTGTCCTAACTGAGTTTATGACAAGAAAGTGTCAGATTCATACAGAGCTTTAAATCCAAGAATAAACACAATGATTTTAAGCCTCAGATGCATAACCACTGGGAGATGTAAAAGTGAACACTATAGTTGCTTTAAATAAACTTTTAAAAATTGTGTATGTACACATACATAGATACATATATAACAAAAATGCTTTAAAAAGTCAACCCAAAAGTAATGAATATGAACCTATATACATATAGCATATATTTTTGTAAGTTATAAATTGTGTATATACACACACATATGGGAAGGAAGGGGTGTATGGCAAGGACACTGAAGGGTGATATGAAGACAAGGGCTCCATGAGGCAGCAGAGAGCTGCATGATCCTGTGGCCCCGCCATTACCCTTGTTACGCAGTACTTTCTATGTAACTATGAAGTGGTTGATGTGACTAAATATGTTTGTGGAACTACTTGACATTCAGTTTTGCTTTGTATCTCAGTGAAGATGTGGGGTAAAAGAGTCAGAAAATAAGAGATCTGAAATCTGAATTACCCCAGCCAAAAGTATATTCTTTAGAGGGATAGATAGATGTCATGTCCTTCAAGTAATCCATCAAAAACATCATTTTTGAAATTAGGCATTTAAGTGAAACTTCTGTACAAACACAAGACAGTCTCTTGTGAATTAGCAATCATTTAACTTTTAATTGTTGAAGTCCTTAATATGATAAATTAAAGGCCCTCCATCATTTCAAGTATTTGAGCCGAAAGTATAAGGAACCAGAGGGAGCTCTAACATTTTCCCAATACAAATCAGTTTCATTTTCCTTTCAACATTAGACAAGGAGGCATTTTAATCCTCTAATTACTATTCCTGGGGAATAGGAAAAAAATTAAAGTGGGTGTTACCAAATACTCCCCTGGCATCAAAATCTCAAGTTTGATTCTGAGGAGTGTCTAATTTACAAAGTTTAAATGTCTAGGGAACAATTTAAGATAATCTAGCTGCAAAATGTTCCCCTAGGTATCTTAATGAGATAAGTTAAATAGGACTATTATTAATAAGCCAATTAAATGTTGAAGGGCGGCTACTGAAAGAAAAAAATGGTCATTTGCCTTTGGTATAGCTTCTATTATGTAATCTTTTTTATTTTTTGTCAGAAAATAGATAGAAGGGCCATATGGAAATTCAGGGCACTTCTTAATAGTGATTCTGAAGTCATACTCTCAGCATTTAGGGAAATACTGGCTATCATCTGTACAGGGAGAAGATTAGAACTAAGGAGTAAGCGTCACTGTTTTCTTATTTTCAGGGCTCCCTGATGCTTTTATTCACAACAAGAAACAGCTCACTGACTCTTTTTGAGGATCAAGAAATGTATCACCAACATCATTTTAAATATAAACTGAATAATTATAAAATGAGAGGACAATAGAGAAGGTGAGCTCATATAAGCAAGATGAAGTTTAGATTCTTCTGACTCCCATGTTGTATGATATAAGATTTTGTATGCATATAAAGCAGTTCCTGGTTCCTGGATTCCCTGGTAGCATGGTTCAGGTATTAATACTTACATGACCTCACAGAAGGCTCAAAATTATATAAAACTAGATTTGCTACTCTGAATATCAGAGAGGTGATTTATAATCTGGATATATAATATACACACACACACACACACATGCACACAAATAAGCATATATTAGTATATGTGTACATATGTGTGTATGAGTGTGTATATATACACATAGAGAAACAGTTTACAGAATTCAAGAAGAGTTTACAAATGGGCAAACGAGAATGGGCAAGAGACCTGGCTTGAATAGCATGGCACTGTCATATTAATGAGAGACCAGTGAGTCCTTCAGAGCTGTCCTGGGTGGAGTCATGAAAGTCTCCATATCAGAGTATCCAAAAGACACAAACAGCTGCTCATCATTGTTAGCATGAACCCTGGGACAAAAAGTTGTCTTCTGAAAAGGATATTAATCTTAAATTTAAAACATAGAGTTGTATATGAAATTATATATATATGTGTGTGTGTGTATATATGTATATATATACATACATTTGGAAGATCTACAGGTTTGAAGATTTTTGCAGAGTTCTAAATTTAAATGTCTTTTTTCCATGATCATGACTGATTCTATTTCTTTGTTCCACATGCTAATGCTTGGTAATTTTTTTTTTAAATTAGGCCCTACATAATCTGTTTTTAGTCTCCACTACCCACATAGTATTTAAGACAAAATAAATCTAATTTTTCCTATTAATTACCTTCTCTGTTCTCATATCTATAAACATTGGCAGTGCATTTTTTTCCTCTGTTTCTCATTGATCATATTAATTATTCTATTTATCATACTACTTATAATTGCATAACATGAGCTAATTTCTTTATTGGTTTATTGCTGTATTTGTTCATTCAGACTACATAGAGTCTATCTATAGAAAGAAGAATAAAACTCATCCTTTTAACTCACAGCAAGGAAAAATTACCAAAAAGCTTGCTACTCTTTAATGTCCATAAGTATTCATTGTTTAAAAATACTTCAAACTTAAACTATACTGACTTTAAATAAATTCTCATGTATACACACAAACATTATTAACTGGAAAATAAGTTTTCTTAAAAACCAAAGCTTGATTTTACTTATTTATTATTTGAATACCCTTTTCAAAATTACTTTTCTTTCTCTATGGCCATGGAGATAGTGAACATCCTCCAGGACTCCAAACTGCTTAAGAAGTTCAATTAAGACTTACAAATGCTAGTCCCTGTAGTACCTCCTCACAATTGATTTTAAGCTATCAATTATTTTAGCTAAGAAAATGTATTTAATATGCCAACACTAAGTGATAAGTTATGATCCTATAGCTATCATCAAATTAGAAATACAATGGTGAAAAACTCATGGAAGCATGTAAAAATCTATTTACTAAATTACATGAAGTTAGATTGACACTATAAGTACAAAGTAGATGTAAAAATAACTTCATGATTTTTCCCAAACATTTCATGAGATTAATATGCTTGTCTTTATTTTCCAAACACACGTTTTAAACTTACTGATTTATTGTTAGAGACATTAATTTTCATGAAGAGTCCACAGAGATATCTAATTCTGCTTTTGTTACTCTAGTTCTGTTCTAATAAATTCTGTCTTCGTAATGGGCGAGGGAACAAAGCCATGTGCTGTATTACAGGTTGACATACAATAATGGTGCTTCCTGGTTCATAATCTACAGGAAGTTTTACACTCTCTGTAATAGGATATAGCTATTCTTATCCTTTCCCAGTGAAACTCAAACTAAATGCTTAGATTCCATGCCTGCTAGAAATCAAGTCATATAAGGAATATATGGTCTGAATTACATTGTTCTCAGGACATATAGCCCTGTGCACAGTGGAGTTGGAAGAAGTGGCCAAAGAAGAAATCAAGAAGTGAAAATCTTAGAGATGTTCCTTATTTTACAGATTCCTCTATGAACTTTTTCTTCTTTTTAAATTAAAAACACACTGAATATGTTTAAATCATTTTTCAAGTTGTTCAGTTGCACTTTACTCCACTGTGGAATTCTTGTAGTTTGAGAAAGTAATAGATGACGTAATTTGAATCATAGAAAGAGAGCAGATGATCAAGAACTTTTTTGAAGTAATTATTTCACTTTTTATTCCATCATGCTATCTCCAATTGTATCTTCAGAGTATTACGTTGACTGGATGGAGGAGGCAGAAAAGAGAAGAGACAGCAACAAAATAGAGATATATAGAGAATTTTAATGTATGCAAGTGGAAGGCAGACTATCAAGTGATATGATCAAGAGAAACTGTGCCAGGATGGTTTATCTGAAGGCATAGGATCTGGGCAGTTGAGGTGAGATGAGATAGCAGTTGAGGGGTTGCTTCTCATCCAGTACTGATGCAAACCATATTTAGACTGTTACGAATTACATTCTGATGTCTGTTCCCTCTCCTCACCAAGTCACTCAAATTCCCTAAGTTTCAGTTTGCCAGGAAAAAATACAAAACAGTATCATTTTATATTGGATTAATTACAAAATACAGACTCTCCAAGATTGAGCAATGTCTATCTTGTAATACAAAGGATTAGAGTGTGCCATTACTTTTATAAAATTTGGCATAGGTGCTTAAATTTCTACCATTAAAACAATGTCCCCTGTTAAAATGATAGTAGCTTTAAGACAGATAACTTAGTAATTGATTAATTATCAACTTTAGTTATGTATGAATTAATACAATCGATCACTTCCACTGTGTTATGAAGAACAGATCCTCTAGTACTTCCGGAGTTAGAAAGGGTTGGAAATGAGAAATGAGAGGATAGAGAAGGACATACTTTTATTGGAGTGGTAAGCACAGACATTGGGTAAATGGGAAGAAACTAGGCACTTTTACCATGAGGTGGGGAGGAGAAAGAGAAGGGTGAGAAAATGGAAGGTATAAGTTTACTGAAGACACAACTTGTTCTTATTTAAACCTTAAGACTAAGCCATATCAAGTACACCTTACCAACTATGTACAAAGGTAAAATTTATTGAGTGTTATTACATGAACTTGAGGTTCTTAAATCTTACTAATCTCATTATGCTTAAAATCTTGCTTATTTGTATCCATCTGCTTTTCATATATAAATTTTCAAAAAAGATTAATTCTAATCCACACTTTTAAAAATGAAAATGAATTTGAAGTCAGATTTTTAAAATAATAATTTATGTTTTAAACTATGTATATATACATATATACATATGTACATGTATATAAACATATGGCTGTCAAAAATGTCATTATTTTTACTTTGTAACTCTAATTTGCTCTAAACAGATGCAGTGTTACTCAAGGAATATTTTTGTTTTCATCAGTGACTGGGACCACCACTGGCAATGCAGTACAGATAAAATATACAAAAATAGTTTCCCAGCTAGTCATTGCATTTTAGAGTCCACTGGGGAACTTTATTATGATTCCTTATAAGCTGCTACTATCACCCAGTACTTTGTATCATAAGTTTTTTATCCTACAATTGTGAGCAACAATCTGCATGGACAGCCTGTTCTACCAGTCCACCTCATGAATTCTGGCCAAGCCTATGTCCCTAGAAAAGATGATCTCTCTTCTACTGAGTTTACAAATGGGCAAATGAGAGTGGCCAAGAGATCTCACTTGAGTATGAAAACTGGGAGAAAAAGTTGTCCTCTGAAAGGAATATTAATCTTAAATTTTAAAAATTTATAGATATCTAAAATTACTTATTAAACTATGCCAATCAAAATCAAATTTTCTTTTTTATTATCCCTCAGAGAGTAGATATTTGAATTTAGAAGCAGCAATATTATAATTTAGAAAATTGGCGATTTGTGAAAAACTATTGAAAATTCAACCACATACTACTAAGGAGTAATTATTTTAAACACTAGCTGCTAAAATATAATTAATTTGGATAGAACTGATATGCATTCAGTCAACATAGCACAAAATTCATGTTGTATGAATCTCATAAAATATAATTTAAAATCATGTTTCTTTTTTAACATATTTTACAGTAGACACCAAAACTCCAAGGTCCTTATGAAAAAAAATCTTGAAGAAATTATTTTCAGTGGCCTTTGAAATCATCTTTACTGAAGGCAAAAAGGCAGTGTCCATAGTGCCACTTTATCACTCTGCAGCTAGTGAACATTGTTTACCCCCAACCGCTGTCAAAAATCCCTGTGCAGCTGTTAGCTGTCCAAACTTCCTTACTAGCTAGTGCTAATTAAACTTGAAGAAAATGATTCCTTCTTCCTCAAGTTCACTGTGGCCATTCTTTGATAAATGTTCTGAATAAGTAAGTCTAAGTATTGGATTATTTTGAGGTGTGATTTTTCTAATAATCCTTCCTAACATATGATTGACAGGGGGGCTTAGCCTGAAGTTACTTGTATCAAGTGGAATGAGAAACTTGTCAGCAAAACAGGGGAAATAATATCTGATTTCTGAAATGTTTACTAGTCCCATTTCACACCTAAAAATCACAAGATGAAAGCCATGAGAATATTTTGATGATCCACGCTTAGATTTACAAAAAAAGAAAAAAAAAGAAAAAAATCACAGTGATGAATGTCATGAATGGAAGGAAAATTAGCATTTATTATCACAAATACAAAAGTGCATTTCTCTCCTGATCTGTTTATAAAATCAATGCAACTCAATTTAATTTGAAAAAACCTAGTATGATGTGATCATAAACAATGTACTTACACTTCTGTATTTCACAATGTATTCCAAAATAGGGGCCCCTCCATCGTCCTGTTTGGTGATGCTGAGTTTAAAGCTCTTCCCACTGCTTGGCTGTCCATGTATGGATGGAGGACTTGGTTCACCTAGATATGCAACACAACATTCCTTCAATGGCACGCATTTCAGATGCCTAGAGAAACTCTATTTTAATGCAAAGAACAGTAATGTAATCGACATATATGGTATTATCCTGGATCTCCCATTTGATATTGCTCTTTTTTGATATAATTTCTGATCCTCATTTTCCTGTCCAATAACTCTAGAAGCGTCATGCCAAAACTATAGCCTCAGGACCAACTATACTATTTTCACTGACATGCAAATGCTCTGAAAAAAGTACAGCATAGCACAAATGTAAAACTTTATTTCTCTTATTATTAATAGTATAAAATCCTTTTTATTTTCTTAACCTAAATTTAGTTTGTAAATGTTTTGCAAGCATTTATTAATAAGAATATCAATCTGTATATCAGTAAAGATAATGACTTGCAATTAGTTATCTGCTTTAATAAGCATTTTCTTTCCTAGATGCAAATTTGAATAAAGTTTGCAGGATCCAATTTTATAGACCTGTGTTTCAATATTTTATTTTCTTCTAGGTTCATTAGTATACTTGCCTTTTATATTATTCTTCAACATAGAGATAGCAATATAACAATGAATCTTACATTGTTTTGAATATAACAGAGATATACCAAAGTACAAGAATTTTCTATGTGAAGGGATACCACCACTGCCTGGTGATTTGGATGGGAGCTCCCTGCCATGTGTCACTGATGTGATGTGCTTGGGCATCCACTGACATTTGTCTGCTTCTATTTCCTCCAATTCTCTATGGGTATGGATATAGATATGGATATCCATATGCATATGCATATGGATAATAATATGGTAAAACTAAGGATCTCTCCAGAACCTTTGGTTTGCATTCTTCCAAAAAAACTGTAAACCCTATCGACTCATAGTTTTTCTTTGCCAAGAAAAACAAAGGCAGTTGACTGAAAGGATTTCATATCTCTGAACCTGAAGAACCTGTTTTTCTTCTCAGCAGGTTACTGTTATTTCTTTTTTCTGTATTTCTTTTCTTTCTTTATTCTTTTTGTGAGACAGGGTCTCACTCTGTTGCCCAGGCTGGAGTTCCATGGTGTGATCATGGCTCGTCGCAGCCTTGAACTCCCCAGACTCAGGTGATCTTCCCACCTCAGCCTCCCAAGTAGCTACAAGTGCATGCCACCATATCTAGCTGATTTTTTTTTTTTTTAATTTTTTGTACAGACAGGGTTTTACTATGTTGCCAGGCTGGTCTTGAACTTCTTAGTTCAAGTGATCTGCCTGCCTCAGCCTTCCAAAATGCTGGGATTACAGGTGTAAGCCGTGTTTGGCTGGTTATCTTTATTTCTAATATGATGCTTACAGCCTTAGATAAGTGAGTAGTTTGTTCCAGGAAAGCCAAGTCATTAAAGAAATATGATAACAGGGTGTGTTGGCATGTCAGTAGGTAATAAAGTAGCCCGATATTGTACAGATATACAGACACAGTGGATAGAGAGTTTGTACAGTGATTATGCATTAAAGTTAACTAAATTGGCATTCAGATATTATTACATGATCTATATGCAACAAAATAAATCTTGGTAAGTTAAAAGTACTGTTTAAATCAATATAAGATTTTTCATAAGTTTTTAATAAGTGATTATGAGGTAATTAAAAAATTATGGAGTGAATGTTATAGCTTAGATGGTTTAGTATTATTTCTAACTGGAATTTAGAATATACATGATATAAAGCATAAATTTATTTAGTTATGGTATTATGACTATATTATTTTAATATTAGCATTTTGAAACAACTATGAAGCAGAAATATACTTTCAGTAGCAAATAATTTACAAATATATTTAAGATGTTTATGCATATACTTAACCTTTATCATATATCAAATTTGTGATCTATTACAAGCGATACTTTGAAAAATTAGCTAGGAACAAATGTAGATTCGATCAGAGAGAAATTAAACTAGTGGTTTCTATCTACAATTATAAAATAATATTTATGTAAAAGTATCAATAACAATCAATAATCATATATAGTTTTGGCATATTAATTACTTTGCATATAAGATTTTATTTGAACTTGAAAACAATCCTGAGAAGAAGCTAAAATGAATAGTTATCATATTAATGTCATGCTACCTTCAAACTGCTTCTGTGTAAGGTAAAGACTGGCAAGTCAACGACAGTATACTAAGAGAATAGAAGTGTTATAATTTAAGGTCAGGCGCAGTGGCTCCTGCCTGTAATCCCAGCTACTAGAGAGGCCAAGGCAGGAGAATCACTAGAACCTAGGAGGCAGAAGTTGCAGTGAGGGGAGATCAAGCCACTGCACTTCAGCCTGGGCGACAGAGCGAGACTCTGCCTCAAAAAAGAGAAAAAAAAAGTGTTACAATTTAAAAGAGAGAGAGAAAAAGAAAGAGTAAGAAGAGTGTTGACTTATGGTTGAAACGCTCAGAGAGGTGTTTTATAAACCAGTGAAGGAAGTTTCGAGTGCCTAAATGTAGGAGGACATGAAGTTGGGAGGGAGATCAAGAGTCATGGCCATGATTATGGGGCTCTGTAGGAATCACAAACAGAGGAATTAACACAGAATGAACAAGTCTGGGGGGAAAGGATAACAACAACAAAAAAAATCGCTAAACTACAGTTTCACCTTCCAAAGCAGTGAACTCTGTGGTAGTTGGTAAAGGAAATGTGAAAAATATCAGGCAGGCAAAAGCTGGACTTGATGGAAGCTGGGAAGGTGACGAGTGCTATGGTTGAGAATTTTAAGCCTAGAAGGGATAGATCTCCATTTAAATTTCCATAGTCACTCAAGAATAATTTAAGGCCAGGCGCAGGTACATAATACCTATATTCTGTATGTGTCTCAAGTAGAAGTACTCTAGATAGATTATTTCCATAGTATTTAATAGAATCATGGAATTTAATATGTAGATTGGCTTCTAATATGAGGTGATTGGAAATTGGGGTAGAGGAAGACTAGAATGAAGATAGGACTATAAATCAAGACATCTTGGTGAAAAAACTACAAAGGGCTAACAAAGACACTAGCATTGGGCAAGGAAAAAAAAACTCATCTGACAGATTTTTTGATAACCAGCAGAGAGTGACTGGTCACAATCTAGAGTAAAATAATTTGTTGCAGCCATTTTGACTGTCCTAAATATATATGTAACAGGCAGTTTTATGCATAGATTCATAACAACATTGGTTCAGTCATACTTATTAAGTTTTCTCACATTTTAAAGTAATTTATTCAACATAAAGGAAACGTTAGGTCTTCTAAAATTTAATCTTCACTTCATGTAAACTCAATTGATTTACAATCCCTCAAAACATGATAGTTACCAGAACAAGGCTACAATAGTTATTCGTCTGCAGTCACTGTGGTAATGAATTAACATAATGATTCTTTTTTTGACACTTAGAGCCACATAATTTGTGGAATAAGGTCAGTAGTCATACCTCAACAAAAGAACAAAATATTGGACATGTTACATAGACATTTTCCTTCTCTCTCCCAGAATATACTCTGAATACTACAATCCAATTAATCAGACTGTAAGAAGGACACTTTTGCAATGAAGACAATTTCCCAGGGACAATTTTTACTGTTTGTATTCTAGTGCACTCTTTTTTTGCCTTGCTTTAAAGCCAAGTTATTTTTATATGAATAAATCTGAGATGTCACTGTCTTCAGAAACCACTTCACCGAAGATATAATTCATGTCTCAAAAGTGCTGAAACATCTCCCTACATTTTAAAATCTATTAAATTTGCAAGTGAAGAGAATGGCAAAAGAGAATAAAACAATAGAGATGATTACTTACGAACTGGTAATGTTTGGAAGATTTCTATTTTACTGTAGTCTCCCTGCCCCTTTCCATTGACAGCTGCAACCCTGATTTCATAAGTTGTATTTGGTTCCAGGTTGCTCAAAATAACCATTGCTAGAAGAAAAAAGGAAAAAAAAATATGTATATATATACCTACATTTGATGCATTTTAATAAGAAAAACAAATCAAACTATTACAATTCTGAGTGAATAATTTCACTGAAAGCTTTCTATGAAATACCTAAAATACAGATAACTCATATAAGAAGAAAATGATTTTTGAATAGTTCTCTTCTTCATTTCTGTCTTTTAGCTTTCCAGCCTATGCACTTTCAAAGAAAATTACCCATTTCATTTGTGATAATTCACAATGTAGAAAGTTAAATCTTGTTAATGTCCAAAAAACAAGAATGATGTTAATATTGTTACAATACATATATTCCGTATGTGTCTTAAGTAGAAGTACTCTAGCTAGGTTATTTCTATAGCAATAGAAACATGGAATTTAACATGTGGATTGGCTTCCAATGGAAGGTGATTTAGTCATGTCAAACAAGTGTGACAAAGTTGAAACTACAACAAAAATAGTTTATTCTACAATTTCAAATCCAATCAAATTGTTTTAATTCTAGTTTGAAGCATTCTCCTAACTTGTATTTCACTCGGAGTTTCTTCTTATGTACATACTCCGCCAGACCTGGATTCAATAAGACACTGAAGAAGAGGAAGAATATGAAAAGGCACAGGGAAATAAAGGTTATTAGAAATATCTGGGTCATGTCAACCCTTGTTATTTGACCCTTGATAATCTTGAATGCCATTACAGATTTCAAAATAGTACAACTTCACAAATTCATCTGATGGAGCTACCAGAATTTTATCTCTGCCACTTTATTTAACTGCTTTTGCTAAACAAAGCAGAAACTTAGCTAGTGGAAATAGCCATGCCTTGATGTAAATCAAAAGGAAGTTAGGTCTGGTTTATGCAGTAACTCCAAGTAACATAATCAATTAATATTAGGAGATATAAAAGATTAACTTATAGGTAATTAGGACCATCTTTGCAGAACCATAGTTTTACATAAACCGTGACCGGAAATGATATACATGCAATAATATTGTAATATAATTTATTAATATATTATTTCTAATAATTCCATTACAATTTACTAGATAACATTTTCTCTATATTATATAAGGATATTTAAGGAATTTATTGTGATACTTCTTTTTGTTCCATTCTTTTTCTCAGTATTTATAATCATGGTATGAATTTAACATTTTGTTTGTTTTCTGTAGAGATGGGGTCTCACTATGTTGCCCAGGCTGGTGTTGAACTGCTAGGCTCAAGCAAACTGCTCACCTCAGCCTCCCAAAGTCCTGGGATTACAAGAGTGAGCCACTATGCCTGGCCTAGCATTTTGTATTGTAATCATTTAATCTGCATTGAATTACCTTTCACATTCCAGAAAAGAAAAAATACATTGTTGAATGCACTGTAGAGTCTTTTTTTGTGTCCAAAATTAAATGTAAAAAAAAACCATGAAAATTATTTAATGCCAGATAAATATTAATGGTCAAAACACACATATCAACCAGACATTATTTAATCCTGAACAGATGTTTAAAATAAACAAGAAAGTTAAATTTCCAATCAGCAAAATTTAAATTCATATTTCTCAATTTCTCAACCTTATAAGAAAACTGAACTTGTTCTTTAGAGTGTACTGCCTTGTTGAAGCCTCAGATTATAATACATGATTTTGGATTTAAGGGAAGCCAATTGGGAACAGATTGATTGGCATAGAAATCCAACCGATTAGAAGCTGTAAGTATAAATGGGAAAGCCAAGGCTTGAATTCAATGATTTCTGACAGGGTAATGACCTGCAAGCTTTTCAGGAAACAGAAACCCACTTGAGAGTTGGTAGTTAATGAGTATATAATTTCAGCCCCAGAAAAGAATTTAGTTACACTGAAAAGAAGCTGAGTGCACAGATAGAGTTGTTTATATAGATTATGGAATGAGAGGGGGAAATTTAACCAAGGTTGCTAAAATGCTAATAAGTTGGAATTTTCCTGTCTTTAAGACGAAATGCCTTTGTTTAAAGTCAGCATAATGAATTTGTTTTGATACTTCCTTTTGCTCCAATCTTTTCTTCAATGTTCACAATCAAGGAATTTATTTATCATTTTGTTTATCTGTAATAGAGATGGGGTCTCACTATGTTGCTCAGGCTGGTTTTAAACTCCTTTCACAAGAGTTCAAAAATCACAATATTTTATCAGTTAAATCAGATAATAAATATTTTTAAAAGGAGAGCAAAGGTGAACTAGACCCCATGCTATCTCTAGTCATGCTTCATTAGGGTAAAGAAGAGTGCAATAGGACACTGGCTGCTCCATAACATCATAATGACTGTCCAACGGCCTAATATGTTGTGGAATAAGTCTTAGAGAATAAATACCCTTTTATAAACCAGCCAACTTTGATATATGATATACTTTTCCATATTTCTGTGATATCAAGGTGCAGTGGCAGCCATCATTTTAAGAGCATTCAGTAGTCTGTGACTTGGCTGCACTGGTGATGGTATCTGGTAATGCTTATATTCAATTGTACTTAATACAATGCAAAAAGAGAAGCAAAATAATTTAAATACACACTTTCAATTGCAAATAAAATCCTACATAAACCAGAAGTGTAGAGATCATTATTCTATATATGGTTTCATCTTTGTAGGTTAAAAATTGATACAATAGAGCTATCAAAGTGCCATTATCAAATGAGAGAAAAATTGAGGTTATTACTTAGGTTAAACCATAAAGACAATAGCCACCCACCCCAGCAAATAAAGCAAGTGTGGATCATACTTGCATTATCTACATATTTCAGGCAAAAGCTCTTTCTGGCTTGGATTGTCAGTCATCCCCTTCCTTTCACATCTTACAGGAGTTATGAGGAGCTTTGCACGCCCCACTACATCTGCCAAGGGTAAATATTTCCTTAGTTACATTGTATCAACTCAGAATGGAATTTCCCTGTGTCCTCACATTTTTCTGTTCTCAGGGTCAAGGCTTATGCATGTACTGACTGAGTTTCACATCAGAGCAGTTGGCAGAGGAAAGGAGTAAAGAGGGCATATTGATGGCTAAACTTCTATTACAGTGCTGGGCTAAAACATTCAAAGTGAAACGCCAAAATGAGGTTTTATAGACAACCTTTAAAATTATAGGGAAGAGGCATAAAATAAACCCATTGATGTAAGTTTTACAAAGCTTTTATACAAGAAATCAGTTTGTTTTTGAGTTCTGAATACAGGTTTTGATACAATAACCCATATTATAAGGCTTATTAACACTGTGTGAGTGTGAAGATTATTGTGTGAAATAGAAAGAACTCCAAACATTGAGACTACATTAAAGTGAGAGGGGAAAAGATTTGGAGGAGGCAAAGTCTGGATCTGTAATTTGACTTACCTTTCTTAAATGAAAGGATATATACATGAAATCATCTGTAATTTACTGGCATTTTACCAAACATAGGGTTTCCGAACACTCAAGGTAGGGACTGAAAGAAAATTACCACCTGAAAAAGGAAAGGCTGTGTACTCGATAATAGAGTTCTACCTCAAATTATGATGTTAGTTAATGTAAGACTTTCTTTCCCTAAATCTGCATAAACAAATAGAACAACAGTACCTTAAGCTGAAGTGTGGGATGGGTTATTGACTTATAATTTATTAGAAATTCAAACTCCAGAATTAGGAGAAAGCAGATCTCTATTACAAACTAGCAAAAGCTTTCAAGAACAAATGTATAAATTAAAGTACTTTATAGCTATGTTTAGTCAGCATGATTTACACATCTTAACATAGTTCTTCCAAAAATTATAAACAATCATGAATTTTTCTTTGACATGGCAACAAAAATGAGTTCTCTATAGAATCTGGTTTCCCTCACTAATTTAATATTTCTAAATCATTTATATATAATTGAGTTTTAGAAATAATTCTTTACCACCTGTCTATAAAGGCAAAAAGGACAAAAAAGTCAAGATACATTAAAACAACAACATTTAACTGGCAAACAACAGAAAAATATAAATTGTTACATTTTTTACAAGTTTGGAAATAAGTAGAGAGAAAAATTTGAGTTTGAAAGTTTATTCTCCTTTTATTAGAGATCCAGATTTTATTAAAGGGAACTACACAAAATAATTATTTGTTCCCTTAATGTATTATAAATTCTTTCCTGTTGGCTGTCAAGAGAAGCAGAGGCTTCTCTTGAATAATTACAACACTTGCAAGAACAACATCAACTAAATACATATTTGGTAACTGATTAAGCTGAGCAAATTCTAAAGTAAGATTAAATTTATTCATATTCTCTTTTCTTTCTCAAACCCTGGACCTCTCCATGGGGTTTTTGTCCTATTCGGTGTACGTAAACAAAGTCTCCCAACTGCTTTAACACCTAACCCAAATGGAACTGTTTAAGTTGTCAAGTACTGTGCAACAATTCAGAGAGCAGTGAGAAATCACAGAGCTCAGCTAGGGTAGAACTGATCATTCAAAATAACACTTGGTGTTAATCTCCTCAGATAGATCTGAAAACACAGTGTAGTTCCTCAAGTTTCTCTCTCAAGACAGCTTTTTCTCTGTAAACAATTAAAAGAAGCCAAAGCAGGTCTATTTTTGAGAGAATTAACTTAAGTACTTCTGCAGGAGTTAGGAACAGGCAAAATAAAAGTAAATTTTGACTGTTTCTAAACACAGAATAGAATATTTTAATACCTTGATGATAGCTACACACATAAAAATGACTTCGGAGATAATTCCATTAGTAATGGAATTATCTTTAAGTTTTCTTAAGAAGCTTATGTAAGTAATCATCTTAGTTCCATTAAGTTTTCATTTACTTCTGAAATGTACATTTGCATTTTTGCACAAATTATGTTGTGTTTGAAGTTCCCATTACTTGCATAATATTAATAACATAATCTTAGTTTTTTAAAGAGTACTTTAAATATTTTAGAAATCATATTATAACCTGTATGCATATACATTTTGGTATAAATAACTTTCACAGATAGATTCTTGGTAATAGAACATCTATATGGATATATATTTTGATGAACAGTGGAAAGAAAAATTAATCTAATAATGATGTGTTATTTGTCTAGGACTTTTATCAAAACAATATGTTGGCCAGGTGTGGTGGCTCATGCCTGTAATCCCAGCACTATGGGTGGTCAAGGCTGGTGGATCATGAGGTCGGGAGTTCAAGACCAGCCTGGCCAAGATGGTGAAATTCTGTCTCTACTAAAAATACCAAAAAATTAGCTGGGCTCCCTGGCAGGCACCTGTACTCCCAGGTACTTGGGAGGCTGAGGCAGAGAACTGCTTGAACCCAGGAGGTGGAGGTTGCAGTGAGCCAAGATTGTGCCACAAGCACTCCAGCCTGGGCGACAGAATAAGACTCCATCTCAAACAAACAAACAAAAACAATATGTTGATGGCATTATTTTAAGATCACAGTTCGGCACATCTAAATTTTCATTATTTATTGTACTACTTATTTTATAACTTAGTATAAGTTATACCTAAAAATTAACAATTTAAAAATTGGGGTTTAATTGCTGTGAGATTTTATACAGGAAGTATGTATTACCCTTAAAATCAGATGGCCTATTGAAATAGAAAAACTTTCCCTTATATACAAACATTAATTTCAAAACACAACAGTTTCATTGAAAAAAATACGTTTCATAAACAATTTATACTATTTTTCATTTCAAATATAATACTTCTTGGTATATGCAAAATTATTTCTTCAAGAAAAATTCAACTGATGTTTTTTCAAGGTCCATTCAGTATGTAAAACATTGCAAATGTATAATTACTAAACATTTTCTTCTATAGTCTAAATCCATAGTTTTTAAATAAAATATTCATAAAATATCTAATATGGCAGATAACCAGAAAATTGTATTTCATTCACAAAATTGCTAACTTCCCAAAATGTTCACACTGCCATATTCTTTTCTGCCACAGACTTTTAAATATTTTTTGGCAGGTCAACTGGGATAAGTTAAGATTGTGCAATTAAATGCTCCTCTCTCCTCTGTGCCTACAGAAACTCTAACGTCCATTTTATCTATTTAGCTCCTGATAACATAGCTATTTAATTTTTCTCAGTTATTGCTCATGCCCTCATTATTGTATTGAGCTATTATACTGTGAGAATCTTTTTATTACAAGGATCTTGTGAGGATATATATTATATACCATAAATACTGTCCTCAGCCTTCATCTAGCCTACACATTTTAAATGTAAAATAGTAATTCAGTAGTTAGTTCTTGAATTTGCATTTTAAAAAATTATACCAAACGAATCACCACTTTTAAAGCAATTGACCCAACAAGGGCACTTGTTAAATGTATAGTAGTTACCCTTTATTACAAATGCACTCTACTCTTGTTGCTGAACATTGAAAACAAATTTTAGTTTTCCAAGTTAAAGTTTGTTTTAGGAAAAAATCTACTCAAGTCCTGTCTGATGCTATTTCATTTAATACTTAAACTAACAGAGTTTGGTTACATTCTCCATTTCCTAGGCAAGTAAAGGGAGGCTCAGAAAGATGAACTAGCCACTAAGCAGCAGAATTTGGATTTGAATATGATTCTATCTTAAGTTAAAGCTTTGCATAACCCATATCTCTTTTTTGACCTATTAATATAAAACTGGAGTATAGAAAGCACTTTGTAAATGAAAATTCTCATAAACATGAATTACAAGGAAAATGTTTATCTACCAATAAAACATTAAATACAAATACAAATAAAAATGATAAACTAAGAAAAATGATAATACTGTATACGCTTTTCTCCCAGCTTTATTGAGAGCTAATTTACCAATAAATAGCTTATATTTAAGAGGTCTAATTTGATGTTTTAAAATATGCATATATTCTGAAATAACCACCACAAATTCAAGCTAATTAAACATATTTATCAACTCTCATGTTTACCAGTTTTATGTGTTTGTATGTGTACAGCTAATATGCAGCCTCTTAGTACATTCCAATATGTATTGTTAACTGTAGTTACATTTCTTGTTAACTCAGCACACATCCATATATATCATTAATATGCCATTATTAATTATAGTCACATTGTTGTACATTATATCTCTAGAATGCATTCATCTTGCATAACTGAAATTTTTTATCCCTTGACCAAAATTTCTTCACTTCCCTGTCTCTCAGTTCTGGAAACCACCATTTTACTAACTGCTTCTATGAGTATAATTCTTTGAAATTCCACATATAAGTGAGATGATGCAGTAATCTCACTTTTTTTTAAAAGGCTGAATAATAGTTCTATATACATATATGTATCTATATAAACAATTTATATCAATTTATACACATGGATAAATAACATATAAACAATATTTCTATATGCATATGTACACATATAAAATATTATGTATATGTATATATGTATATGTGTATAAATAAAATATTTATATGTGTATAAGTAAAATGAATGGATAAAGAATGAATGGATAAAGAAAATATGGCATGTGTGCAGCATGTGTATGTATATGTATATATACATATACATATACATACACATATGCCATGTTTTCTTTCTCAATTCATTCACAGATAGGCATTAAGGCTGTTTCCATATCTTGGCTCTTGTAAATAATGCTACAAAGAACATGGACATACACATTTCACTTGAGAATATATACCCAGAAATGAGATTACTGAGTTAAGAAATTTCTTACTGTTTTCCATAATATAACAGTGTACAAGTGTTCTCTTTTCTCTACATCCTTCCCAACACTTAACTTTTCTCCCTTTGAAAAACAGCCATCCCAACAGGTGTGAGTTGATATCTCAATGTTGTTTGATTTCATTTATCTGATGATTAGTGATATTGAGCACCCTTTCTTATATCAATTGACCATTTGTAAGTCTCCTTTTGGGAAATAGCTATTCTGGTCCCTTGCTTATCTTTTAATTGGGTTGTTTTTTTGCTATTGAGTTGTATGAATATTTCATATATTTTTGAAGATTAACCCCTTATCAGGTAAATGCCTGACAAATGTGATCTCCTGTTTAATAGGTACCCTTTCACTCTATTAGTGGTTTCCTTTTATGTGTGGAAGCTTTTCATCTTGATGCAGTCCCACTTCTTTATTTTTGCTTTTGTTGCCTGTGCTTTGGGTGTCATATGCAAAATAGCCATTGTGCAGACCAATGCCAAGAAACTTTTCCCTGTATTTCTTTCTTAGTCCATTCTGGTTGCTAAAAGAGAATACCATAGATTAGGAGGTTTATAAACAACAGAATTGTATTTGTCATAGTTCTGGAGGCTACTAAGTCCAAGATAAAGGAGCTGGCAGGTTCAGTGTCTTGTGAGGGCCTGCTTCCTGGTTTATACCTATCTCACTTTGTTCTCAAATTGCAGAAAGGGTAAAGAAACTCTCTGGGATCCATCCAATAAAGACATCAAATTCCAAGGCTAAGAAGGGTCTACTCCCATTGCTTTGAGCAGCCCTGCCCCCAAGTGTGCTTAGTGCCTGAGCCCCACTTCTATAGCAGTTCTCTGCCTGGGCCCAGTGGCTCTCCAGAGCTAGACACCTGAGCCTGCAGCTCTGCTAAGAGATCCTTCCTCTGAAGTCCATGTGGAGGCAGCCATGCTCCCAGGGCCTGGGCCCTCTATGGCCTGGTGGACATGGTTCCACAGTAACACAACCAAAATGTGCTGCCTATGTTCTCTGAAGGGGCACCCACCATGTTCTACACCAGATCACGGCCCAATGGGGCCATACCTGGACGATGAGAGGCTTAGTGTTGGCATAACAGGAGCAGAGTCCATGATGTGAGATGGCACTAGGAGATCTTGCAGGAACCTTCAAACCTTCCTTTGACACTTCCTATCCCCTAGACAATTGAACCCTGGTCCTGTGACGGGAGTGGCAGCTCTAATTATCTTTCAATCTGCTTCATGGACATTTCTCCATTGTCTGGAAAAATAAATCCTAGCTTTGACTGCAATGGCTGATCCATGCTAATCAATGTCTACATCAAATATCCTCATGACCAAACCCTCAGTGTTCTTTGCCAAACAGTTTTTCTCATTTGTTACAAAATGGATAGAGTAAGAATTTTCCAAATCTTTAAGTTCTGGCTTTGTTTTGATTAATAATTCTATCTTTAAATCATTTATTTCTCTAGCCTGTTAATATAAGCAGTCAAGATAAATCAAGCTGCATCTTCAACACTTTGTTTTTGCAAGCTACCCATCTGACATAGGACTAATATCCAGAATCTACAAAGAACTAAAACACATATACAAGAAACAAACTAACAACCTCATCAAAAAGTGGGTGAAAGATATGAACAGACACTTTTCAAAAGAAGACATATATGAGGCCAGCAAACATATGAAAAAATGCTCATCATCACTGATCATTAGAGAAATGCAAATCAAAACCACATTGAGATACCATCTCACACCAGTTATAATGGCAATCATTAAAAAATCTGGAAACAACAGATGCTGGAGAGGATATGGAGAAACAGGAATGCTTTTACACTGTTGGTAGGAGTGTAAATTAGTTCAACTATTGTGGAAGACAGTGTGGCGATTCCTCAAAGATCTAGAAATAGAAATACCATTTGACCCAGCAATCCCACTGCTGGGTATATACCCAAAGGATTATAAATCAAGCTATTATAAAGACACATGCACATGTATGTTCATTGTGGCACTGTTTACAATAGCAAAGACTTGGAACCAATCCAAATGCCCATCGATGATAGACTGGATAAAAAAAAATATGGCCTCTATACACCATGGAATACTATGCAGCCATAACAAAGGATGACTTCATGTTCTTTGTAGGGACATGGATGAATCTGGAAACCATCATTCTCAGTAAACTGACAAAGAACAGAAAACCAAACACTGCATGTTCTCACCCATAAGTGGGTGTTGAACAATAAAAACACATGGACACAGGGAGGGGAACATCACACACTGAGGTCTTTTGGGGGCTAGGGGGCTAGGGGTGGGATAGCAGGATGTGGGAAGATTGGGGAGGGATAACATTAGGAAAAATAACTAATGTAGGTGAAGAGGGAATTGAGGCAGCAAACTACCATGGCATGTGTATACCTATGCAACAATCTCCAAGATCTGCACATGTACCCCAGAACCTAATGTAAATTAAAAAAAAAAGAAATTTCCAGTCAAATATCTGATTTCATCACACAGGAGTTCCACCTTACAAGAAACACTAGGATACTAACATAGTTCAGCCAAGTTCTTGCCACCTTTTAACAATGACGTTATTTCCTCTCTTGTCCAATACATGATATAATTTTTGTCTGAGACCTCATCAGAATGTCCTTTACTGTTTATATTTGTATCAACAGAAGTTAATTTGTATGAACAGAAGTTCAGGGTTACTTAAGTATTCACAAAGAATATTGAGACTTTCTCTATAGCTCTTTTCTTTCCTTCATGGACCCTCACAAGAATTTCCCTCAATAGTCTATTTGAGGCAATGCCAACACTTTCTAGCATGTCCTGCAAAACTCTTACAGCTTCTATCTATCACCAGATTCCAAACCCTCTTCTGCATTTTCAGGTATTTGTTTAGAGCAGCAATTCTCCTTTTTGGTATTAATTTCTGGCTTATTACATTTAGATAATTATAACACAATATCTTAGACTGGTTGGCTTACAAACAACAGAAATTTATTTCTCACAGTTCTGGAGCCTGAGAAGTCCAAGTTTAGGTGAAAGCAGATTTGATATTTGATGAGGGCCTTTTTTCGGTTTGTAGACATCGTCTTATTTCACCCTCTCATAGGTGTAGAAATGAGGCCATTCTCTGAAATATCTTTTAGAAGGGCACCAACCCTACTCATGAGCATTTTGCCCTTATGATCTAATACCTCTTAAAGCCTCATCTCCAATATCATCACATTGAGAACTAGGTTTCAACATATACATTTTGAGGGTATGCAAGCAGTTATTCTATAGAGATTTTCTTCTAGTAGATTTAAGGGTTCAGGTTTTGCCTTTAATGTATTTTGAGTTGATTTTGCATATGGTGTAAGGTCATTTTAAAATTTAATTTAAACTATTAGAGGACACAGTGTCTTTCTCAGACTATTTTACTTAATTATGTGTCTCTGAGTTCTCATTAGACTAAAAAATGTAAATCCATGCTGATTATCTTCATGAATTGCTACCACTATAAAATGGATACAATTCAGCATTTTCCTTATAGTTCACAGTAGCACATTATAATCACACTAAAAATACAAAGAAGAGACATTCAGAATAAAGTCAGTTGGATTCTCTGGTTAATTAGAGATTTGATTCTTAGGCCTCTTGTAGGAAAGATGCCTGTACCAGCCGCTTGTTACTATTATACACTCTGGCCAGCATATTCTGTCATTTCTTAAACTATGAAATCAATCTATTTATTTCATATATGCCATTCAAGATTTCCAGTCAAATTTCCTAATAATGAAGAATGAACTGTTCTTCCCATATCATGTATGTTCTCTACTACGGAACATACCAAATCACACACAAAGCCCAGAGGCCTTGTTAGAATGTGAACAAGATTTGAGATTAAGGCACCAAATGCAACATTAGGTATTTTGTTTCTTATTTTTAAGTTTTCTCTCTTATTTTTATGGCAGTTTTAATATTATATTTGGGAGAAACTCATAATAATATTTAAAATTTGTCTTTGCTAAGTCATTCTTCTTTATAGTTAACACAGATATCTCCATTAATTCTAATAAATTGCTTGCTATTTTCAATGAAATTCAAGCCATAAAAACCTACTAATCTTTCAAGATATTTGGAAACATGTATGTTTCCGTCCTTTGTATTTGCTTTATACAAATTTGTTTCATTTTCATATTATTTATTTAAATATTTTAAATGAATTGATATGAATGGTTTGCCATGACTTTTACATCATTAAACATTTGTTACAATAAACGTATTCCTAAATAATCATTTAAATATTTTACTAAAATATTATATTTTTCTAATACGATTTTGAGGAATTATACATTATTTTGATAAAAAGCACTTTAATATGTTTTCTGAAGAATTTAAATTATGAGGACAGTAATTCTATGAATAAAATTTTCTATGAATAGTTCATTTTCTTATGAGCATGTCATAGAAACTGAAGATGTTCATTTGAATTATTCAATTGGATCTCCTCCTGAATTAAAAGAAAAAAAAAAAGTCACCTGAACCTTGAATTTCAGAACTCGAAGAATGAATATCTCTAAATTAAAGTTTCAGTAAATACAAATAATTGTAGGTAAAAATGTAAAAATAAAGAAATGATATTATTCCAATGACTTTTGATTTGACATACGCAGGCTGTACTGAGTTATGAGATAGTATAAACTAAACAATTTTTTTTTTGCAACTGGTTTCCTTTTAATAGGACTCTGAGTGGAATATTATGTTGGAATTTGGGAAAGAAACCACGTGATCTCATTTGGCATACAAATTTATAATGTCAGATGTAAAAACATGTATAATCTTCCCTTATGAAATTCATTCGTATTTGGTAAAGCTTAATAAAATGCAAAGAATAATAAATGAGTAATTCTAATTGCTATGCTTAAGCAAATTCGTGGTAATTTCCCCTTTTATCTAGAGAAGGAAAATGTGTACTAAGGCTATGAAAATGCAAATACTGTTACTAACCACCTGCTTAATGAGAAAGACAAGTGCAACCTGTTTCTGTTATATATTTCTTTTTCTATTTATTAAGAAATTTGAATACTTCATATCTGCTACAAAACCACAGAGCAAGTGTTTTCTCCTAAAAGCCCTGATTTTTTAAAGCCTGCCAGCATTTAGATTCTTGAGAAAGCTAACACTTATATTTAGCCAGACCTGTAAGTATACCAAAAGTTCTGAAGCTATCTTGAATAGGGTTTTTAACTTAGGATCACAAAGTTTAGCATTAATGAGATTAACACCTGCTGAAAGTGACAAATTCAGGAAAGTTATTAAAAATAGTTTTAAAGTCTAATAGATATTATTTTGAACACAGTCATATATGAGCTGCATGACATGGGTTCATATTTATGAGCTGTACACATACATAAGGTAGTGATGCTAACACCTTGAAATTATATATCAAACTCACCACAAACAGTAATAAAAGCAAATGGAGAAAATAGCTGTTGTAATGTGGGATTCAAATATACTGACTGAATTTATCTAATTAGATCAGTTGGCAGAATAAAATAAAATTCCAATGGGTATACACAAACATACACATTACACAGATATAATTTAACATAAATTAGGAAAGAATTTTTTTGGTATTATATTCTCATTTCCTTGAACAGTGACTTGGCACACTGTAGGCTTTAGTTGTTTAATGAATGAAAAAAAAAAACATCACTCTATAGTTTTGTAATTAGTACAGGAAAATTATGGTTTTTCTGTGTACGTCTATATATATTTAGAAAAGGGTAGGTGGTCAAATTTCTACAATATTAGGTCAATTAATTTCCACACTGTGTAACTAGATATCCTAGGCATGGTATCACAACTTAACTTCATCATACCTTCATTTAAAAATTCAAAAGAACATTCATAGGATGATAAATTATTGTCATTGTACACCTCTGTGTTTCAAGAATAAAAACACCATATAAAACAAAGAAACAAACAAAAACAAAAACAAAAAACCCTAATTCTAAACATCACCTTATATTCTAAGGGCTAATTCAAGAATAATAGAGGGGAAAAACAAATTTCAGTATTTTGAGAACAAGTAAAGATAAAAATTTCAAAAATAGCACAGAATCATTTGTTTAATCCAGAAAAAGAAAGAAATGTATATAAAGTGACACAATGCACTAAGGATTCTTCATCTTTACTGAACATATGACATGAGGCAACTTTTACTTTTATAATCCCAGAATTTTACTTCATGTGGCAAAGAAGAATTTAAGAAAGGTTCTTTCCTATTCAAAATGACTCCTTTTAATAATGTCAGTACTTAAAAATAACCTCACTTATATTTCTTTCTAGAACTACTTGTGAGACTTTCAATAAAGTCTCATGACAGTAAGAATAAAATACAAAATCTTCTCCATAGTCTGTAAGACCCAATGGGACATCAGCTTGACTATTTGTCTACTCTTACATCATTTAATTCCTCTCTCTGATCATGCCATTCCAGCCAGGGTGCCCTTCATACTGACCTCTGCCGAGGCTAGGCTTCCCTAGTTACTGATGTGATGACTCCCTCACTTCATTCAGGGCTCTGCTTAAACATCACATCCTCACAGATTCCTGCTGACTCCTCTTTATAAAATTAGTCCCCATTCCCAACCCATTTACACAGCATCTTGCTCTGCTTCATTTTTTCTTCATACTTTAAATCATTAAATGTTTTTAAATTATAAATTTTGACATATTAAACATTATATATTAATGTATATACATTGATATTTTATCTATCAATGCATCTATAAACATATCTTCCCCCATTAGAATGTAAATGCCATGAAGACAAACATTGTATCACTTTCTTCACTATGGAATCTCTAGCACTTCAAAATTCCAAAATCTCCCTAAACATGTAGATGCTTTCCAATTTTTGCTAAATTAAATGAATGGACATATATCATTTCAATTAAGATGATCAAGTAGGAAGTCATTTGTGTTAGAATATGTACGTATATATACATATACATACATGTATATATATGTGTGTATATATATTATATATGTGTATATGTATACATACACACATGTGTGTGTGTGTGTGTGCTCAGTTCACATCTATAAATCAGAGGAGATAAATAACCTCCTGAAAATTATGTAACATAAGAGATAAAGTCACTAATGAACTATATCCTAAAATGAAGGAAAAGGAGCTTTTCTTACTTTAGAATTTGAGCCTCAAGAAATAGAGTAGGCAGGACAAATATCTGTAGAATTAAGTGAGAATCATTTGTCAAGAAAGAGAGTTGAAAATAAAGAATGTGGTATGAGTGGCCCAACCAATAGATGGGGAAAAAGACAACACTACCATGGACAGAAGATCATGGGGCTTGAGACTTCAACCTCATTTTTTTACTATGTGTTTCTGTGCCACAATAAACTGTGCAGATGAAGACCTCTAGTGACATTTCCAAGTTGAAGCAGCTTCATGAAATACACTATTTTCTCGTGATGTGAGATCTATCTTATTTTCCTGTTGACATTCCTAGGTTACCAGAACTGCACAGGCTTATCCTGTCACCAAAGGTGATTCCCTTTTTCTTTAATGTTAGATAACCCAGTAGAAGCAGCACATGTTACACAGTGGTTAAATGCTGCTTTTAATCTAAAGGGTGAGAGAAAGAAATAGGAACAATTAAGATTATGCTTTAGAGAAATAGAAACTACTATTTCCATTTTACTAAAATATCTACTTATGTCTGGACTTAGAATAAAAGAAAATACTAGAATGGAATTTTAAAAAATCTTGGTAAGTAGAATGAAGATTTACTCATATTCATTAGAATTAGTGTTGAAGAACAGCTAACTGTATAACATTAGTTCCCAGAAAAGCTTGTGGATCCTCTTTCTGCAAATTCCAAAGAAAAGAATAAAACAATGAATTTGCTTAGGTGGTTTAATTTGATTTGACCTGGACACTGTGATAATTTATATGTTTGGAAATGGTAACTATTTAATTTTAATTAAGTGTAAGCAAACTTAGTAATTTGTAATCTATTAATTCATTCATTCATCTCAAATGATATGGAAGACTCAAAGAGCCACATGAACCATAAACAGGCCCTCCAATGTGCATTCAAGACAGAGAGGTGTGACTGATACCATATTGCTTAATAAGTGAGCAGGTGGCAATATACCAGTAGCATAAGCAATAGTTACTATAGAGTGCCAATGGAAGAGAAAACTATTTCCACTAAAAATGAATCTCATCACTTCTCATATAGACACTTGGATTATATTGGGCCTATATATATATATATATATATATATATATATATATTTTTTTTGTGTTATTCCTCCTCCCCATCATATATATATATATATATATATATATATATATATATATGACTGCTGTAAGAAAGTAAGTAAAATGCACCATGGACATAAGTGGACAGCCATGAAAGTGCCAAGTATTTATGTAGGGGAAATATATGAAGTATGGCAGAAAAGAAAGGCTAAGGCAAGGCACAGCTGTTCATGCCTATAATTCAGGTGCTTTCAGAGGCTGAAGCAAGAGGACGACTTGAGGCCAGGAATTTGAGACCAGCCTGAGCAACACAGAAAGACCTCTTCTCTAAGAAAAACTTTAAATTAGCCAGGTATAGTCCCAGCTACTCAGGAGAGTGAGATGGGAGGATCGCTTGAGCCCAGGTTTTGGAGAATTCAGTGAGCTATAATTGTGCCACTGTATCCCAGCATGGGTAACAGAGCAAAATTCTGTCTCCTAATTTATAAACAGAGGCTAAGATATTAAGATACATGAGGCACACATACACACACACACACACACACATACATGTATATATTAAAATAATATATACATATTCACACTTACATATACATATACGACAGTATATATATACATAGTATTGTCAATCATTTATTCAATGTGATAATTTGAACTGTAATATATATGATTTGATTAGATAAATTGAAAATATTTTCTGGTTTATCTTTGTGAACCCTAATGACTGATCTTTCAAATACCCTGGAATATGTACATCTTTAAGTAGCACTGTTATATGCAATAGAGGTTTTGTAAAAAGGCAAAGCAAGGCAGTGCATTAGTTTAAAAAATCAAAGCAGTAAATTAGTTTAAAAGATTAAAAGAATGATGAACAGACATTGATATACAGAAAAAGAAAGAACACAAGATGACAACAATAAGAAAAATTAATATTATCTCCATGAACTACACGTAAAGTAAAAGCAATGAGAGCCAGGATAGTACTAGCCTGGGAGATCATACCTGATCATGCCAGTCTGTGGTGTTCATCACTCCATCACTCCCTATAGGATGGCACTATACTATTGAGAGAGAACATTAGAATCTTCCTGATGTAAGCATCTTAAGTTAATGAGTGAATAGTGGAATGGCTCCATACTCCTCCTTAACCTTTGAGAACATTTATATACTATAATAGAGAAAATATTTAATGTTTGTAGTAATTTCAATAATCCAAGAGTCAAATAATGTTTAATACAGTAGTATATGTTGGCATAATTTTAATATTTTTTGTGGTTATTGTATTTAAATATATTCTAAAATTTGCTGTCAATAAAATTCACTATCAAAATATGCATTATAGCCCACAAGAATTCTTCACTGGGATTAGGGACTTAAAAGCTACATTCTAGCAAAGATCATATTTACACTGAATTTTAAATTTGCCAGAAGAGGGTATGTTTGAACAGTGAAATGAGCTCTATTTTTTTTTAAGTTTCCGGGAATTATGAAAACTTTCATTCTCCTCCTGTGGATTAAACTCCTATAAAACACTCATGAAATATTCATATTTGTTTTCTCACTACTCAAAAACATTTTTCTTACATAAATTAATATCATTTCTTTGTACTATTTGTTTGATTCATAAAATTATGCACGCCCAGAAAAGCCCATTAACTTTATTGAAAATTTTTAAAAGTATTTGCATAGAAGTTCTCCTTATCATACAGCAGAGACCAGACCGAGTACAGAATTATGTATGAATTTGTGTCTTCATCTTAAGATATGTGAGGCAGTTTCTAGCAGACAAGTAATTTTACTTAAAACTGTTATTTTGTTCAATTTTTCTCTTAGCTTAGTTCCTGTATACTTTGATCTACATGGTTTATATTCATTAAGAATGTAATTACATACAACATCCTAATTTAGCTTTGGATATCTTTATGGGCACAATGAACACAGTCCAAGATAGTCTTGTTTGAATTTTAACATACAGAAACTTTTCCACAACATGCAAATCAGAACAAATTTTCTTTCACTGAAAATATGGAATTAGTGTGGATTACTTTTCTTCTTATTTTGCAATTCATAAGTTTATTGCAATTTCACTTAACGTAGTCAGATGAATTTTATAGTCAAGTTCTCCTTTACCATAGGAAATACAGTCATTTAGAAATGATAGTCTTTTTTCTTTGGGCATTTATGTTGGAAGTAGCATAATCATAGAAAATATTCTAGTGAAAAAATTTTTCAAAGCACTGTAACTAATTAAGATTGTAAAATCTGTAGTAGTTAAAAGCTAAAACCAAATATTGATTATTTTATTTATTTATTTATTTAGCTTCAATTTCCAGGATACATGTGTAGGTTGGTTACACAGGTATATATGTGCAATGGTGGTTTGCTGCACCTATAAACCAGTTCTCTAAGTTCCCTCCCCTCATCCCCCAAACCTAACAGGCTCTAGTGTGTGTTGTTGTCCTCCTTGTGTCTCATTATTCAACTCCCACTATGAGTAAGAAATGCGGTGTTTGGTTTTCTGTTCCTGTGTTAGTTTGCTGAGGATGATGGCTTCCAGCTTCATACATGTCCCTGCAAAGGCCATGATCTCATTCCTTTTTTGTGGCTGCATAGTATTCCATGATGTATATATACCACATTTTCTTTATCAAATCTAAAATTGATGGTATTTGTGTTGGTTCCATGACTTTGCTACTGTAAATAGTGCTGCAATAAACATACGTGTGCATGTGTCTTTATAGCAGAATTATATTCCTTTGAGGATATGCGCAGTAATGGGATTGCTGAGTCAACTTGTATTTCTGGTTCTAGATCCTTGAGGAATCACCATATTGTCTTCCACAATGGTTGAACTAATTTACATTCCCACCAACCACAATGGTTGAACTAATTTACATTCCCACCAACAGTGTAAAAGCATTTCTATTTCTTCACAGCCTCACTAGCATCTAGCATTTCTTGACTTTTTATTCACCATTCTGACTGGTGTGAGATGGTATCTCATTGTGGTTTTGATTTGGATTTTTCTAATGATCAGTGATTTTAAGGTTTTTTTCATGTTTCCTGTCCATGTAAATGTCTTCCTTTGTGCAGTGTCTGTACATATTCTTTGCCCACTTTTTGATTTTTTTTTCTTGTAAATTTAAGTTCCTATAAATTCTGGATATTAGACCTTTGTCAGATGGGTAGATTGCAAACATTTTCTCCCACTCTGTAGGTTGCCTATTTACTCTGATGATAGTTTCTTTTGCTGTGCAGAAGTTCTTTAGTTTAATTAGATCCCATTTGTCAATTTTGACTTTTGTTGCCATTGCTTTTGGTATTTTCATCATGAAGTCTTTACCCATGCCTATATCTTGAATTGAATTGCCTAGGTTTTCTTCTATAGTTTTTATGGTTATGGATTTTACATTTAAGTCTTCAAACCATCTTGAGTTAATTTTTGTACAAGGTGCAAGAAAGGGGTCCATTTTCAGTTTTCTGCATATTGCTAGCCAGTTTTTCCAACACCATTTACTGAAAAGAAGATCCTTCCCTCATTGCTTGTTTTTGTTAGGTTGGCAGAAAATCAAATGGTTGTAGACGTGGGGTTTCATTTTTGAGGTCTCTGTTCTGCTCATTGCTTTATATGTCTGTTTTGGTACCAGTACCATGCTGTTTTGGTTACTGTGGTCTTATAGTATAGTTTGAAGTCAGGTAGCGTGATGCCTTCAGCTTTGTTCTTTTTGCTTAGGATTTTCTTGGCTATATGGAGTTTTATTTGATTCCCAGTGATATTTAAAGTAGTTCTTTCTAATCTGAAGAATGTCAACAGTAGCTTGAAGGGAATAGCATACTTTGGGCAGTATGGCCATTTTCACAATATTGATTCTTCCTATCCATGAGGATGGAATGTTTTTTCATTTGTTTGTGTCCTCTCTTATTTCCTTGAGCAGTGGTTTGTGCTTCTCCTTGAAGACGTCCTTCACATTTTCTTGTTAGCTGTATTTCTAGGTATTTTATTCTCTTTGTAGCAATTTTGAATGGGAAATCATTCATGATTTGGCTCTCTGCTTGTCTATTGTTGGTATAAAGAATGCTTGTGATTTTTGCACATTAATTTTTTTATCCTCAGAATTTGCTGAAATTTCTTATCAACTTAATGGGTACCGAGGCTGAGATGATAGGATTTTCCTAATATAGAATCATGTCATTTGCAAACAGAGACAATTTGACTTCCTCTCTTCTTATTTGAATACCCTTTATTTCTTTCTCTTGCCTGATTGCCCAGCTCAGAACTTCCAACACTATGTGGAATAGGAGTGGTGAGTGAAGAAACATGAGGCTACGTAAAAAGATCGGACTTATTGATTGGAGTATCGAAAGAAGATAGGGAGAATGGAAACAAAAGGAAAACACACTTCAGGATATTATCTAGGAGAACTTTCCAAATCAGCATCATAGGCCAACATGCAAATTCAGGAAAATACAGAGAACACTACTAAAACGCTCCACAAGCATGTCAACCCTAAGACACATAATCATCAGATGCTCCAAGGTTGAAATAAAAGAAAATTAATGTTAAGAGCAGCCAGAGAGAAAGGCCGCGTCACCTACAAAGGGAAGCCCATCAGACTAACAGTGGATCTCTTAGCAGAAACTCTAAAAGTCAGAAGAGAGTGGGGGCCAATATTCAACATTCTTAAAGAAAATAATTTTCAACCCATAATTTCATATCCAACCAAACTAAGCACATAAGTGAAGAAGAAATAAAATTCTTTCCAGAAAAACAAATGCTGAGGAATTTTGTCACCACCAGGACTGCCCTGCAAGAGCTCCTAAAGGAAGCAGTAAATAGGGAAAGGAAAAATTGGTACCAGACACTGCAAAAACACACCAAAATATAAAGACCAATGACATTATGAAGAAAGTGCATCAACTACTTTGCAAAATAACCAGATAGCATCAGGATGACAGGATCAAATTCACACATAACAATACTAACCTTAAATGTAAATGTTCTAAATGCCCCAACTAAAAGACAAAGACTAGCAAACTGGATAAAGAGTCAAGGCCCATGGGTGTGCTGTATTCTGGAGACTCATCTCACTTGCAAAGACACACATGGGCTCAAAATAAAGGGATGAAGGAAAGTTCACCAAGCAAATGGAAAGCAAAAAAAAAAAAAAAAAAAAAAAAAGCAGGGGTTAAAATGCTAGTCTCTGATAAAACAGACATTAAACCAACAAAGATCAAACAAGACAAAGAAGGGAATTAGATAATAGCAAAGAGATCAATTCAACAAGAAGGGCTAACTATCCTAAATAAATATGCACCGAATAAAGGAACACCCACATTCATAATACAAGTTATTAGAGACCCACAAAGAGAGTTAGACTCCCATACAACAATAGTAGGAGATTTTAACACTCCACTGTCAATATTAGACAAATCAATGAGACAAAAAATTGACAAGAATATTCAGGACTTAAACTCAGCTCTGGATGAAGTGAAACTAATAGAAATCCACAGAACTCTTCACCCCAAATCAACATAATATATATTCTTCTCAGAGCCACATGACTTTTATTCTAAGGTTGACAACATAGTTGGTAGTAAAACACTCTTCAGCAAATGCAAAAGAACTGAAATCATAACAAACAGTCTCTCATACCACAGTGAAATTCAATTAGAACTCAAGATTAAGAAACTCACAAAAAACTACACAATTACATGGAAATAAAACAATCTGCTCCTGAATGACTCCTGGGTAAATAATGAAATTAAGGCAGATATCAAGAAGTCATTTGAAACCAGTGATAATAAAGAAATTATGTTCCAGACTCTCTGGGATGCAGCTAAAGCAGTGTTGAGAGGGAAATTTACAGCACTAAATGTCCACATCAGAAAGCTAGAAAGATCTCAAATCGACACCCAAACATCACAATTAAAAGAGCTAGAGAAGCAATAGCAAACTAATCCAAAGTTAGCAAAGACAAGAAATAACTAAGATCAGAGAATAATTGAAGGAGATAGAGACACTAAAAACCCTACCAAAAAATCAAGCAATGAGTCAAGGAGCTGATTTTTTGAAAAAATTAAAAAAATAGATAGATCCCTAACTAGTCTAATAAAGAAGAAAAGAGAGAAGAATCAAGTAGACACAATAAGAAAAGATAAAAGGAATATTATCACTAAACCAACAGAAATTCAAACTACCATCAGAGAATACTATACACACCTCTATGCAGAGAAACTAGAAAATCTAGAAGAAATGGATAAATTCCTATGCACATACACCCTCCCAAGACTAAAACAGGAAAATGTCAAATCCCTGAATAGACCAATAACAAGTTCTGAAACGGAGGCAGTAATTTATGTCCTACCAACCAAAGAAAGCCCAGGACCAGATGGATTCACAGACGAATTCTACTGGAGTTACAAAGAGGAGCTGGTACCATTTTCTCTGAAACTATTCCAAACAATTGAAATGGAGAGACTCCACCCTAACTCATTTTACGAAGCTGGAATCATCCTGATACCAAAACCTGACAGAGACACAACAGAAAAAGAAAATTTCAGGCCAATATCCCTGATGAACATCAATGCGAAAATCCTCAATAAAATACTGGCAAACCGAATCCAACAATAAATCAAAAAACTTATCCACCGCAATCAAGTCAGCTTCATCTCTGGGACGCAAGGCTGGTTCAACATATGCAAATCAATAAATGTAATCTATCACATAAACATAACCAATGACAAAAACCACAATTATCTCAATAGATGCAGAAAAGGCCTTTGATAAAATTCAACATCCTTTCATATTAAAAAATAAAAATAAAAACTCTCAATAAACTAGGTACTTATGGAACATATCTCAAAATAATAAGATATTTATGACAAAACCCATAGCCAATATGGCATTGAATGGGCAGAAACTGGAAGCATTCTCTTTGATAACCCATACAAATACTGATTATTTTAAAGTTTTTCTATAAAAGTGAAATTGAGTAGTATGATAGAGTGAAATCCAGTTGTTACATCCAGGCAATTGTAAACAACTTAGTTTCAAAGAAACACTGCAGGATAAATACCTTGAAGCACAACTGGAAATTATTTTACAATGACTTTGAGCTTCTAGGAAATCTATAGGTCTTCCTAGAGAACAACCACCTCTATTATAATGAAAAAAGCTATTTCTCACTGATTACTTAAAAGGAGAAATTTAGACCCATCTCATAAGAATTGTTACCCAAGGAAGCTTCAGCTCTGGTATGATACAGCATTTGAAAAATGGAATAATTATCAGTGATTCATGTCATTGTTCTAAATGAATCATTAACTCATTGTTTATAAAATATATCTGCTAATGTACATAAAAATACACAGTAATTTATTTTTCCACAACACAGAAAGCAAGCACAGTAGGGAAGAGAACAAAAAAGAAAAATGTTGTCTAGTTAAAGTAATTCAGTGATTGTGGGAGTAGGGAGGGAGGGAGAAAGAGAAAGGATCACGTCATATGGAATATCTTTTGAGGTAAATCTCCCCCTAAAAATATTTCAGGTAACATAGACTAATATCAATAATTTATTTTATTATTTTTAGTAGCACCATAACGCAATGTAGCAAATTCCCCATAAATTCAGAAAAGTCACACTTTAGCTAACTCATTAAGATACAGCAAACATCTTTAAGAAAATATATACTAAAATATAAGTAAACCAGATAATGACTCAGTCTATGGGCATTTTCTATTACCTTTTTGCATTTATCCTTCTGTTGATTTGAAAGTATCATGACTTTAAACATCTAAATGCAAATGACTTTTAAATTTATACCTACAGTCTAGACCTCTCTTTAGCCATCTTCTACTGCCTTCATGGTATTCCTAGTTGGATTAAAGACAGCAATTTAAGTCTTAATTCACAAGGCTGATTTACACTCACCAAACAAGATGCACCTAGTTTTTCCCATCTTTGTAAACTTTTAGTTGAGATTTTAGGTATAAAATGTCAGAATCAGCTTCAACTTCTTTATTTTGTTTATTTCCACCCTATGACCTATCCTCCATGTTCTTACCCATCTAAGGAAATTCTCTGAAAACTACCTTTAATATACATCAAGAATTTGACAACCTTTCCCCATCCCTCCTCAACTGTCACTGTCTGGTTTGAGTGCTGTGCATCTTTCTTTCTTTTTTTTTTGAGACAGAGTCTCACTCTGTCACCCAGCCTGGAGTGCAGTCGCATGATCTCGGCTCACTGCAACCTCTGCCTCTTGGGTTCAAGCAATTCTTCTGCCTCAGCCTCCTGAGTAGCTGGGATTACAGGCATACACCACCACACCTGGCTAACTTTTTTATTTTTAGTAGAGATGGTGTTTCACCATTTTGGCCAGGCTGATCTCGAACTGCTGACCTCCTGATCCGCCCGCCTCAGCCTCCCAAAGTGCTGGGATTACAGATGTGAACCACCGTGCCCGGCCACATCTTTCATTTAGAAGATCACCACTGCCTCTGAACTGTTCTGCCTTATTGCACACTTCTCTCAACACAGTAGCTAGAGTGATCCTAAAATATTTCAGGTCTTTATACTCTTCACACCCCAGTGGATCTCCTGTGAAAATCAGAAAAAGAACTGAAGTCTTATGCGATCTTACAATGTATTATATCAGGGCTTCTGGAATTTTAACGTGTATGTAAATATCTGATCATTTTGTTAAAATGAAGTCTTGGTTTCACAGATTTGAGAGAGGATACAAGAGTCTGCATTTCTAACAATTCCTTAGGTGGTGTCACTACTGCCAGGCCATATTCATTATATAAAGTATCCCCTTGCCTAACTTCACCTTTCTGATTGCATCTCCTTACTCAATATAATTTTTTCTCTCTAATGCTACAATGCTGACCTCTTTGTTCCTTAGTCAAACAAGCCCACTCCCATCTGAGGGAACTTTTGTTAGCAGCTTACTCCGCCTGGGAGGCTTTTCTCCGGGATACCATGTTCATCTTTCCTAGTCTCTGCTGAAAAATTATTTTTCCAATAAGACCTATCCTCATATCCTTACTTAAAATTGCTAAAGTCTACCAACTATTTCAATATTTTCAATCACTCTTTTCTTCCCTTCCCCACATTACTCTTTTAAACCTATGAAATAGGGCATAGAAATTATCTCAATCCATCTCTTAGAATGTAAGCTCCTTAAGGGGAAATAATTTTTTTGTTTCATTCACTGAAATAGTCCAAATATTGAAAAGCATGCATCACTAATAGTATATACTAAGTATATGTTTGTTGGAGAATATTTAATAATCAGGTTTTTAAAAACGTATGTTTTGTTTAATACAACCAAAATAAATAAGATAATCACCATTTTGAAGTGATGGTATGAGTAATCACTTTGTGCCAGAACCGGAATATTTGGGATCTCATGAAAAATGGAGATTCACTAGGATGTCACTTTAAAAAGATACTGTTTTTGGTATTCTATGCTTCATGAAATCATAACTGCCTTTTAGTTATGTAGACATGAAACATGTAAGGGTTTCTCAGGTAACCTGCACTAAGTTTACCTGAAGGTGACGTAAATATTAAATACTACTGAAGCAGAAACACTTTTAGAATTTAAAAATCTACAAATTGAGAGTGAGGTATGATTAGTGAGAGAGAAAAGCATATTTGAAATTTTTGATTTGGAGGACTATAGGTTAGGAAGAATTTAATGGATTATTATTTGAAACCCTGCTAATTAAAGTCATTTAAATGAGTCAATCAAATGAGTTTGATTGTTAACTTGACTTATATTTCTACCTAAAAATGGTCTTAAAAAACCCAAAAAGTAAAATCCATCTAAAATGTTTAGTAACCTTGGTTAGTACATATACATTTCACTTGCTGAATAGAATTTCTGAATTCATTTTTTATTTTTTATTTTTGATAGGGTCTCTCTTGTTTCCCAGGCTGGAGTGTAGTGCTACAATCTCACCTCACTGCAACCTCTGCGTCCTGGGTTCAGGTGATCCTCCCACCTCAGCCTCCAGGCACATGCCACCACATCCAGCTAATTTTAGTACTTTTTGTCAATGTGAGGTTTCGCTGTGTTTGTTGCCCAGGTTGATCCTGAACTCCTGATCTCAAGCAATCTGCCCACTTTGGCCTCCCTAAGTGCTGGGTTTACAGGCATGAGCCACTGTGTCCAGTCTAATTTTATTTTCAATGGGAGAAAACTGCAATAGAGGAAAGCTGTTAAAATTGACATTTTATAATAAACTCTGTAATTTCTTTATTACTAATGTACCCATGATAAGTACTTTATTACTTATGTACCCATGATAAGTACTTATGTACCCATGATAAGTACTTTATTACTAATGTACCCATGTTTTGATAGGCATACGATGGTATGTTATCATTAGGGGAGGCTGGGTGAAGGGAGTCTGAGTACTTTTGGCATCATCTTTGAGCTCAGCTATAAAAATAAAATTATTTTTAAGTAAAATATTGTTTTAATGACATGTTATTTAAAACTTCAAACTGTTAGAATATGTAAGCATGAATCTCTACATCAGCAGTTAACTGAAGTATGTTGAACCAGATATATTAAGAGAAATTCTTCCATAACCTTAGCCGTGACTAAGGCAGAACATCACTGCTGCACAACTAGGCTAGGAGGAGTTACATGTACTCCATGAGTCAGCTGGTCTGTTTTAGGAAATTTGGGAAGTTTCATTAGCCGCCTCTTATTTTTCACTAATTGAACCAATGACTCAGTATATGAATGAACAAACACGTGTTCTACATTTGAATAAATGAATACATTTTATACATCCCCAGCTGTTTATTAGGATGCAAGAGTAGTTTTCTTTGACAATGTGTACCACAGGTATTTTAAAAACTTTTCAACATACGTCATTTAAAGAAATAGGAATAATTTGTTTTTGAATGCTGGCTACATTTACTGCTGGTACTTTGCGTATCTGCACCTAATATTTCAGTATTGGATCTACTAAAGTTTACTATATTTTAATTCAGGCCTTTATTCAAAATTAGTTTGCTGACCCATCAAGAACAGGTGTATCTTTTAAACGAAAATGTATACTTCAAAATCCTTTCAGAAAAAAAATGTATATTGATAACAATAAAGCACTACTTTTCTACCAAACTGAAAATAATTTCCTCTACCATAAGTATTGTTTTTTCCACCAGACTTTTATTAAAATGTAAACTTTTGCTAAAATTAAAACCTGAAGGCTGGGCACGGTGGCTCATGCCTGTAATTTCAGCACTTTGGGAGGACAAGTCGGGTAGATCACTTGAGGTCAGGAGTTCAAGATCAGCCTGACCAACATGGAGGAAACTAAAATTAGCCCAGCCTGGTGGCACAAGCCTGTAATCTCAGCTACTAGGGAGGCTGAGGCAGGAGAATCATTTGAAACCAGGAGGCAGAGATGGCAGTGAGTCAAGATCGCGACACTGCACTCCAGCCTGGGCTAATCTGGAGTTCAGTGCTGAACTCTAGAACAATAATGAAACTCTGTGGAAGAAAAAATCCTGAAAAAAGTTTGGACTTATACACAATAATACAGCATGTACATAATCTTAATTACAGTGTTTACAAACTAAATATTATATTGCAAGTATAACCTACAAAGACACATTGAAAGTTTAGTGGAACTGTGTGTTGAAAAAAATAAAAAAATACAACTGTGTAGGTATTTCCTAATTATAGTCAGTTATTTCACTTTTCAATTTCTGAAAATGATAAGAACTAATAGTTTCCAATAAAAGTAATAGTTTCCAATAAACCAAAAAACTAATAGTTTCCAATGACAGTTTTATTTATAAAATGCTATTATTTTCAAAGAAAAAAAATCTCTCTTATTTTCAGGAAGAGAGAGACATTCTACTATAACTTGGGTCTCACAAAAAGAAACACAATACTTTTGATTGGGACTGAAACGACTTCTCTCTGTGATTCTAGTTGGCTAAATATTTCCCCAAACAAAATTAAAACAGATTACCTTATCTGAGAGAGTTGTTTGATGCTCCACTTAAAGGTACTTATTTATTTTTATTTTTAATGTTTTTAAAGACAGTATCTTGCTGTGTTGTCCAGGTTGGAGTGCAATGACACAGCCCTGGTTCTCTGCAGCCTTAAACTCTTTGGCTCAAGTGCTTCTTCTGCCTCAGCCTCCTGAGTAGCTGAGACTACTGGCCCATTCTTTCCTGCCAAACTACTAAAAAATATTTTTTTTAGAGAGAGATGGGGTCTTGCATTGTTGCCCAGACTGACCTTGAACCCCCATCTTCAACCAATCCTCCTTCTGAAGCTTCACAAAATGGTGGTATCACAAGCATGAGCCATCACGCCTGGCCTAATATTTTAAGATATTGATATTGTCATTTTTATTAAGAAAGCTGAAACAAAGTGTAGCTGTTTGTAAGGTTAGTATTTTCTCTTCATTAAATGTCCAGTGAGGAACACTTAAAATGTTATATGGTTTGTATGGAACCCATAAAATGTATATGGTTTGTCAATGAATACATCCTGTGCTTCTCTAACCAAAAAGTCTTGCTACACCTGTGATACATGTTTCTCACTCAAAACGAAGGGTCAGACTGACAGACATTCTATATCCGAATAGTTCGAGTTGTTGATATTTGATTTATTCACAATTTCTTACAATCTGAAAATTGGTTTCATGTCACATCACTGGTTGGGATAATTAGTATGGCTTCAGCTAAACCTTCAAAAAGAATATAATAACAGACCTAGATTCCATCATACCTTAAATCTAGGACCAGGTGCACAGTGAGAAATTGAAATAAGTAAGAATCTGTTAATGATTTATTTAAGATTAGAATCTACTAACAGGAGAATTTTAATGTTAAAATTTTCCTCCTAAATAGCACTGCAATCCAACAAGAACTGATATTTATTTCTGAGTGGTGATATCTGCAATTAGAAGTAGACACATCAATAAGTATATTAAAAATTACATATATTTACTAAGAAGGAAAAGTAACTAACATTAACTAAACTCCCATAAATTAGAATAAATAAATAAAGCTGCTCAGAGGGAAAAGATAGCTGAAATTTTGAGACCCTAAATCTGTCTTCAAACAAATGCTTTAAATACAATGAGTATAATATTGCTTACATAGATCTCTTAAACTTTATGATATATGATTAACACAACCTATGATTTATAAAACAAAGGCACAAACAAGCTTTTCCTTAGTATTCAAATATGTGTGTGTGTGTGTGTGTGCATGTGTGTGTGTGTTTTGTGTGTGTGTTTTAAATATGCATTCTGATTTTCAACAATATGTTCTCCTAGATAGCCAGAAAAACAAGCCTCCAAAGTATACCTAGAAATTATGGCATATCATTTTCAAAAATATTTTCAAATCCACTGATTATCTCACAGAAAAGGAAAGCACATTCTGAAACATCAAAAATGAATTGTATGGAGAGACCAGAAGCTAGAGGAACAGCCATGTAATTGTTTTTCCATAAACTGTGGCAGTTTTGTTGAATACATTCCTGGGACTCAGATTCTCAGAGGTTTTGTATGGGTCTTTGATGTAGAAGATTGGTTTTGAATGGCTTCAGTTGGTTAAAAAACAGATTCAAAATCAGTAGATGAAGTGGGGATCCTCACGTAAAATCAGGATGCTTAATATCCTTGAAAGGAAATAAAAGGGTGTGCTAGAAACACACACACACACACACACACACACACACACACACACAGTTTTGCTGGGGGATTAGATAAATACTTCTTTGAAAATTCGTAACCACTGAATTGCTCACATAGTATAAATTGCTCACATAATTGATGTGGTGAGCCTGATGTTTCTCAATACAATAGAGGTTGGAAGAAATGTGTGAAATTTCTGGCATGGCCCAGTGGAAGAATGACAGTGAAGTCTCCTGGTTTCTTGATCAAGGTAATGTTATATGCAGTGCAGAGTTGTGTACCTTAAAAAACAACAACAACAAAGACAACTCCTGGCATGCCACTGGAGCCTGAACTGTAGCTCACTCCATTTGCTGATTTCTGCTTCATCTTCACTCTTTCCAAAAATGCGTTAATCTCTCATAAACACCTTGAACCTTAGTTTCTGTTTGAAGTTGCTTCTGGCCAGGTGTGGTGGTAATAAAAGAAATCCTGCTGACGTAAAGGGCAAGGAAGTGTCTGAAGAGCTCAAGCTAAACAGCATCCCACGAAGAATATTCTGCCTCCTAAAAGTCTTCTAGTGTGCTTGCACTCCAGTCACACATCCCCAAGGGGCAGGTACTTAGATGCCCATCTCACAGAGGGCAGGTGACAGCGATAGCCCAATGAGTTCTACAGAACTTTAGTTTCTGTTTGAAAGTTGCTTCTGGCTAGGTGCTGGGTACTGTAATCCCAGCAATTTCAGAGGCCAAGGCAGACAGATCATGAGCTCAAGAGATCGAGACCAGCCTGGCCAACATGGTGAAACCCTGTCACTAATACAAAATTAGCTGGGCTTGGTGGTGTGTGTCTGTATTTCCAGCTACTCAGGAGGTTGAGGCAGGAGAATTGCTTGAACCCAGGAGTGGGAGGTTGCAGTGAGAGGAGGCTATGCTATTGCACTATAGCCTGGAAACAGAGGGAGCCTCCATCTCAGGAAAAGAAAAAAATACACACACACACAGACACACAGACACACACACACACACACATATAAATGGTATCGCTCGGCAGTCATTCATTCCGGGGGAAGAGGGAATTTTCCTGTTAGAGCACTTTCAGGAGTGATTGTGAAAGCATGCTGTAGGTGTTTAAAAGAATAATTCTGGGCAGTGTTAAAAGGACCTAAGACAGTCAGATGGGAAAATATGAGTAAGATTGAAACTTTACTTTAAAAGATATAGTGACTCACTGAAATCACAGGAACACAATGAAAATATGTTTGATTAAAATAGACTGTTTATGTCAAAACTATGCTATGTTTCAATAATCAAATCATCGCTGCCAATTTATAGTATATATAAGATGCTTATTTATAACATATTTCATGTATATATGCAAAAATCATTTGTTATTCTGATGAATATCTTTACAAAATAGTACATCTCTTTGCTAAAGAAAGAATAAGTGCCAGACACACATATCTTAAAATGTTAGGAGTGGTCCTAATGGAATTACTCAGCTTCTTTCCCTGGCTACCCAATGCATTTATGTTGTTCTTTTAGTCATGTATTTATATTCATTCCTGCTATACAAATACGGAGTCTACACTAAGAAATCCTTAAAAACTTCATTTTCCCCAAACATCATTTTATGTATAAATGAGATCACATCATCATTTGAGATATAAAGTGTAAATGCAGCAATAAATAAATCACATTACATAGGCACCAGCACAGTGACAAGAAACTATATGGAGACTGAGGGGGCATGTTTCTACAGTGCTAGAATTTTCAACTGAGACAATTCATAGAGAGAAGAAAAAATGCATCAAATAGTAAACATTTGAGAAGAGGTCAGGCACCTCCTGCAAGGTTAAAGAAGAAGAGGCTAAATTAGGTTTGCAACATCAGCCTTGAGAGCCATCTCCCATGCACCCTGACCTTCCCACTCCCCAACATGTAAGCAGAAGACTAAAAGGAGAAAAATGAAAATGCTGATGAAACTAGTAAGTCTTCCACCCAGAAGAAAGTGTAGTGATGTTTCTCCTTCCACTAAGTGAAGGTAAGCCCAAGAGGTGAAAAGAACCCACTGAATTTTTTGGCACAAGAGATGAGAAGAGAGATCTGATACTTGCATCTCAATTTGGACTTTCGTTTTTATAGAGGATTCATCTACTATGTCTCTTTGAAATGGGGAAAAAGAAAACTCGAGAAAGATCAGCTGTGAAGTAATGCAGTTTCTTACATCTTAGCTAAGTGAGAATGTGGAACATCTCTCTTGGTCTAGTGTATATTGCATAAAGTTAGTGGGTGGCATTTACACTTAAAAGAAATCCTGCTGACGTAAAGGGCAAGGAAGTGTCTGAAGAGCCCCAGCTAAACAGCATCCTATGAAGAATATTCTGCCTCCTAAAAGCCTTCTAGTGTGCTTGCACTCCAGTCACACATCCCCAGGGGGCAGGTACTTACATGCCCATCCCACAGAGGGCAGGTGACAGCGACAGCCCAATGAGTTCTACAGCACCAGAACCATAAGAGGTATTTGAACTCTTTCACCTTCCCAAGAGAAGATGTATTTCATGTCACTATTAAGCTCCCCAGGTTGAGGTCTATCATTCATGGACGTCAGAGACAATGAATGTGACATTAAACATTATTATAAGTTTTAAACTGTGCAGGACTGACTGTTTATTCTGGAAGGCAGCTATGGTCACCACTATACCACCAATGCTGAACTGCTTTGTTCTATTACTTGAAGATGAAAATATATCTACAGTGTCTGTCAAATACATTATTAAATAACTGAAAGGGAGAATAAAAAAGAAGGGCTTAAAGTAGTAGTAAAATTTAAAATTCGTGTCTATACTACACTGAGTCGAGATCATACCATGGTTTGACTACATGACTGTAACTTGATTTTAAGGTACTCATTCACATACTTATGGAAGATGAGTTAACAATATAAACAGAAAAAAAGTACTAATGCAGTCCTTTTCCTCAAATCACTGTGACAAATCTCTAGTCATAAGACCTTAGAGTATTTTATTCTCATTGGCAAGCTTTAAACTGTCCCAGTCTGAGGCTATTAAACATTCTACTCAGGCCAGGCATGGTCACTCACCCCTGTAATCCCACCACTTTGGGAGGCCAAGGCTGGCGTATCTCAAGGTCAGGAGTTCCAGACCAGCCTGGCCAATATGGTGAAACCCCATCTCTACTAAAAATACAAAAATTTGCCAGGCATGGTGGTGGGTGCCTGCTACTCAGGAAGCTGAGGCAGGAGAATCGCTTGAACACAGGAGGTGGAGGTTGAAGTTAGCTGAGATTGCACCACTGTACTCTAGCTTGGGACACAGGAAAAAAAAAATTATATACTTAAAAAAAAATCTACACTTCAAAAAAAGAATTCTATTCAAGGAACTTCCCTAGTTCATATTCTAGATTCATCAAACAAGTTTCTGACTCTCATTCTGTGTCCTAAATAATATACCAACAGGTAAAATATGTACTTGTATAGACTCTGAATGTTGTAATTTCTGTGACAGTATTTCTCATTTTAAAGTAACTAATGTGCTTTGTTATTATGTTTCAGTTTTGTAAGCATAGTAATCTGCCTCTGACAGATGGATTCGTGAGGTACAATGTCAGGATTTTTACCTTGATCAACTTGGCCAGATCAAGGTCACTATAAATTCTCCATGATGCTGCAGTTTGTAAGAAGTCCGGAGAGAGTCTATCAACCTTTCCCCGAGTTTGGCAGGGCTAGGGTGGGGCAGCACTTTTGTGCTGTGTTCAATTTCTATAAAATTCAGACTTAATATTAATTTTCTGCATGGTTGCCTTGAGCACAAACACTGAGTTTTATACAGTTTAAGAAATAATGTATTTTCTCTTTCTGTTTTTCACCTAGCCTCCTCCTTTTCTTTTTCTCACTTTTAATAAAACAAAACAAAACTAAATTAAGTAGCACAATATTCCAGCATCCAGGTTAATAAAATTTTTTTAAAATTATAGTCCTTGGTCCCACGTACTCATTGATTTTTGAGCACTGACTTTAAAAATCTCTCCTGAGCCACATAACATTCACAGATAATATAATCCAAGTATTTCACCAGTGAAACAATATGAACTCATCAGTTTGAGGACATTATTTGAAGTGTATGGTACATGATAAATGACTGATTAATGTTTCTGATACTTCTATCCAAAACCCGTATTACTCTCAGTGAAAACTGAAACAGTAGGTGTCAGCACAGATGAGACCAGGATGATTTCATTTGCTTTCTCTCTATGTTCACTAGGAGTAGTTCCCTGTTCCCTTCTCAGGAAGGCTCTTGCTTTTTACTGAACCCTACATATGTGTTAGGGTTGAGGTAGGTTCCTTATAGAACAGACCAATGGAGCATTAATTTCCTAACCATTTTATGCCACACTTTTGGAACACTCAATATGGTTCTGTGTCTTAAACAACAGAGTCTAAGATTGGTAATTTCATATTATTTCCTGCTTTAGTTTTCTCTCTTCCTAATAAGAAAACAAACTACATTTTTGAGAGAGATCCAAGATGGCCGATTAACAACAGCTCAGGATTGTAGCTCCCAGTGAAAGCGCAGAGAGCGAGTGGACGCCGCACTTTCAGACGAATTTTTGTTGCCCACAGACTAGGAGATTCCCGGCGGAGGAGCC
>CAUYLG010004448.1:0-19923 GCA_963573385.1 Cacajao melanocephalus | reverse complement strand
TGTCAAAGATCAGATGGTTGTAGATGTGTGACATTATTTCTGAGGTCTCTGTTCTGTTCCATTGGTCTATATATCTGTTTTGGTACCAGTACCATGCTGTTTTGGTTACTGTAGCCTTGTAGTATAGTTTGAAGTCAGGTAACGTGTTGCCTCCAGCTTTGCTCTTTTTGGTTAGGATTTTTTTGGCTACACAGGCTCTTTTTTGGTTCCATATGAAATTTAAAGTAGTTTTTCTAATTCTATGATAAATGTCAATGTTAGTTTCTGGGAATCGCGTTGAATTTATAAATTACTTAGGGCAGTATGGCCATTTTTATAATATTGATTCTTCCTATCCATGAGGATAGAATATTCTTCCATTTGTTTGTGTCCTCTCAGGTTCATTCATGATTTGGCTCAACATGAAGGGATGTTGAATTTTATCGAAGGCCCTTTCTCTGCATTTATTAAGATAATCGTGTGGTTTTTGTCATTATTTCTTTTGATGTGATGAATTATGTTTATTGATTTGCATATGTTGAAGAAGACTTGCATCCCCGGGATATAGCCAACTTTATCATGGTGGGTAAGCTTTTCCATGTGCTGTTGGATTTGGTTGGCTGGTATTTTATCAAGGATTTTCACATAGATGTTCATCAGGGATATTGGCCTGAAGTTTTCTTTTTTTGTTGTGTCTCTGCCAGGTTTTGGTATCAGGATGATGCTGGCCTTATAAAATGAGTTAGGGAGGAACCCCTTATTTTCACTTGTTTGGGATAGTTTCAGAAGAAATGGTACAAGCTCATCTTTGTATCTCTGGTAGAATTCCACTGTGAATCTGTCTGGTTCTGGGCTTTTTATTTTGGTTGGTAGGCTATTAATTGCTGTCTCAATTTCAGAACTTGTTATTGGTCTATTAAGGGATTTGACTTTTTCCTGGTTTAGTCTTAGGAGGGTGTATATATCCAATAATTTATTCATTTCTTCTAGATATTCTAGTTTATTTGTGTAGAGGTGTTTATAGTATTCTCTAATGGTAGTTTGTGTTTCTGTGGGGTCAGTGGTAATATATCCTTTATCATGTTTTATTGTAGCCGTTTGATTCGTCTCTTTTCTTCTTTATTAGTCTACTTAGCAGTCTATTTTGTTAATTTTTTCAAAAAAAGAGCAACTCCGAGATTCATTGATTTTTTTGAAGGATTTTATGTGTCTGTATCTCTTTCAATTCTGCTCTGATCATAGTTATTTCTTGTCTTCTGCTACATTTTGGATTTGTTTGCTCTTGCTCTTCTAGCTTGTTTAATTGTGATGTGAGGGTATCAATTTGAGATTTTATAGCTTTCTAATGTGGGCATTTAGTGCTATAAATTTCCCTCTTAAGATTGCTTTAACCGTGTACCAGAGATTCTGGTACATCGTCTGTTTGCTCTCATTGGTTTCAAATAACTTCTTGATTTCTGCCTTAATTTCATATTTACCTAGGATTCATTCTGCATCAAGTTTCTAAAGGTGGCTTTTTTTAGTAGCTGTTGTTTTTGTTGTTGCTGCTGCTGCTTTGATACTGTCTTACTCTGTTGCCGCCAGGCTGAAGTACAGTGGCGTGATCTTGGCTCATTGCAATTTCTGCCTCCTGGATTAATTCTCATGCCTCAGCCTCACAAGTAGCTGGGATTACAGATGTGTGCTACCACGCCAGCTAATTTTTGGATTTTTAGTAGAGACAGGATTTTGCCATATTGGCCAGGCTAATCTTAACTCCTGGCCTCAAGTGATCCACCTGCCTCAGCCTTCCAAAGTGCTGGGATTACAAGCATGAGCCACTGCTCACACCCCTAAAGATAGCTCTTCTTATTTTCTGATGTGCTTCTGTTACATTTTGCTTGTTATATTTAATTAAATTTCATCATTTTTTAAACATTTCCAAATTTGGCTTCATTGTCTCCTCGGTGAATATTACCACTATTGCACTTACACTTATTTCTGAATTTCTAAGATGTTCTTATTGTTGCTCTGAAGTAATGATCCATAGAAAAATGTAATCTCATTGGATCGTATGAAGTTAAATGAGATATTATAATTAAAGCACTCTACAAAATCATGGCACACAATTAGTGTTGTGGCCATGATGCAGCCACAGAAGTCAAGTGCTGATGGCAGCCACAAGACGTTGCTAGAGATCAGGAACAAATTTTCTTCTAAGGCCTCCAGGGGGAGACCCTACTGACACCTTGCTTTCAGCCTAGTGATACTGATTTCATACTTCTGGCTTCCAGAAGAGTGAGAGAATAAATTTATCATCTTAAACCACCAACTGTATTATAATTTGTTACAGCAGTCAGAGGAAATTAATACACTATTACAATTATTACTATTTCAAGTGACAGGAAGTACAGACATACCTCAGAGATATTTCAGGTTTAATTCCAGATCCCCAAAATAAAGAAAATCATGGTAAAGTGGGTCACAAGAATTTTGGTTTTCCAAAAAGTTATGTTTACATTATACTCTAGTCTATTAAGTGCTTTGTCATGATTTTTGTGTGCACTGGAGAAACACTTTTAATTTCGTTCAAGAAGTCTTCTTTTGTATTTACAATGTGGCTAACATTGGTGCAAGAAGCTTTGTTTTCAGCTTATCTCAGCTTTCAACATGACTTCCTCTCTTACTTAATCATATCTAGCTTTTGATTTAGAGATGTGCAAATCTTTATTACACTTGAACACATAGAGGCTATTGTAAGATTATTAATTGGCCTAGTTTTAATTGTTGTGCTTCAGGGAATAGGGAGACCCAAGGAAAAGAGAAGGAGAGGGGAATGGCTGATTGGTGGAGCAGCTGGGATGCACACAACATTTATTCATTGTTTGCCATTTTATATGGGTGCATTTTATGATGCTCCCAAACAACTAGAATAGTAACATCATAAATCACTGATAACCGATCACAATAACTGATATAGTAATAACTGAAAAGTTTGAAATACTGAGAGAATTACCAAAATGCTACAAAGAGACATGAAATGAGTAAATGTTGAAAAGAATGCATTGTTAGGCTTCCTGAACAGAGAGTCATCACAAATCTTTAATTTCTAAGAATAACACAATATCTGTGAGGCACAATAAGCAAAGTACAATGAAATAAAACATTCCTGTATTCAGTTTACAATGTATTTCTAATAGAGACATTAAAATAGAATAATAGATGTACCATTTGTAATTTAATATGCTAATATAAAAAATTTAAGACAGGACATTTTCTTTATTATTTTACAACAAAAAGATATTAAATAGTAACAGCTATTTTTTGATTGTCTGTGACTTATTTATATAGAATTAAAGTAGAATGGGTATATTCAGTTTTTAATCCATAGTTAGCAGCAGTGACGGAAATAAAAGCATCCTAAATTCATCAACATAATATTACCTGACTAATCAGGTATAGTCTCAGAATCCTTCTTAACATAATAGTAAAGAAAACGACTACCATGTGATAAGATTTACCATATATATAAAATCAATGTGCTACTTAAAGCAAAAATTGTGAAATGAAAAAAATAGAAGAAAGTAAAGTTGCCATTTTTGACTAAAGTTTTTATTTCAATATTATTCTTTCTTTACTACTTTTACAGTCTGATTTTTTATGTTTCTCTGAGTCATCAAGATTACAACTATAAGAACTTTTTCCAGAAAAGATGAGCATTGATACATTGTTTTGCTGAATATTTGGGATTGCCTTCCAGTTTCTCATCAATGAAGTGTTTCTGAATATGTATTTCTAAAAGAATTATTTTAAACCAAATACTAAGCTCATCACATAATTATAGAAACATGTGAGTCTAAATCTGAAGCATAATAAGCTCTACACTGTTTGTGATTATATAAAACTGAATATTAAACAATTAAGAACATTTTTCAGGTAAAATCTGATATATTTTTGTCGAATAGCCATTAAGCCAAAACAGCATAGTAGTAACAACTGGAGCTAGATTTTTGCTATTTGGGTTGCTTTTTTGCACTTACAAATTATTTCATAATTTTTTCAACATTTATGGTCATATCTGTTCCGTATAAAACACCTATAATATTGTCTTAACACATAAGTGCTCAATAACTTTTATTGGTTGTGTAATATTATACCAACCACGAATAGTGAAGTAGATTTTACTAAGCATAGAGAAAAACATAATTCTTTTAACGTGTAGGCATTTGGTAATAGATCGATTTCTAATATAATGATATGAAGTACATATTTAATAAAAATATTTATTACCGTTTCAGCCTATTTTGAAATAAAATCTTGATGTTAGATTTGTAAAACGTCTACACTATGAGCCTTCCTTTCTACAAGTAGGTTGACACAGATTTTTAGGGAATGTTTTTAGGTAAACCATAGCATTGATTTGGCGATGAATATGCCACACGGAATAATTTCTGAACTTAATACCTACTCATTTTAATTCAGCAGAAAATCAGCAGGGTCAAAGATGGTGCAAAATAAATATACTGTGAAAACAAAATGGTTTCCCTGTATTGGGCCTTAACTGCCTTTAGGGTTTTACATGTTTTGCTAAATTGAAATTTCACACACTAGGAATAACTCCAATTGCTCTGTAGCTTGCTAATCCCATGCTTTTTTTGATAACATCCTTTCTGGAATAGAAAATAAAAATGAGAAGCTAATTGCTTACACTCTGAACAATGCTTTTCTTTGAACTCAATGAAGCACAAAGATAAATAGTGTATTACTAAAGGGAATTTAGCTCTATTTATGACTGCTTGTAGTGTGAAATTGGTTGTTTGTGATCTCCAAAGGCTTTCTTTCTTTTCTTTTCAAAACATTATATGCTAGCTCTGACTACAGAAAGAGATGGGAATGTAAAATGAATTTAGATTAAGGGAAACTCTTTTATTTAAACAATTTTGAAGTGGTTCTGTCTCATTTTTGGGGGGTTGTGAATTATGAAAACCTTAACTGATGATTTCTCAAATAATAATATAGTGTGGTGTATTTACATCATGTCTTTTTTTTTTTTTGCCATTCTTTCTGTTTCATCCATCACACTCATTTCATTGAATACTCATGTATTATCTTATAAATGTACATTTATTATTTTTTGTTTTGTTTTGTCGTGTTTATTTTTAACTTTTCAACTAGGAATATGAAAAATCTTTGAAATCAGTATTCGAATTTACCATGTCCTTTCAGCCTAAATATAGCTCTTGATACAATTTATAAAATAAAGTTTTACATATCTTTCATAATTCTCAAAAGTACAAGTGTTTTACAAAAATGTAGCTATGTACACAACTGAAATATGGAAATATTTATTTCAATATAAAATATGGACATATTAAACAAGAATTATTTTAATGAAAATACTTATGCACATTTTATATGAATTTTAACATATTATTTATATACCATGGAGACAAGAAGTTGAAAGATTACACATTTTTGAAAATTAGTATATTGATATTGCATCACCAAAGATTAAATGTGATTCTCACTAGGTTATGTTGCACTTTAATTATTTTGTAGTTATTTTTGTTTATCTCAAACTAATTATTAAAATAAATATAATGGATGTTGAACAATGAGAACACATGGACACAGAGAGGGGAGCATCACACACTGGGGTCTGTCAGGGGGAAATAGGGCAGGGACAGTGGGGGGTGGGGAGTTGGGGAGAGATAGCATGGGGAGAAATGCCAGATATAGGTGATGGGGAGGAAGGCAGCAAATCACACTGCCATGTGGGTACCTATGCAACAATCTCACATGTTCTTCACGTGTACCCCAAAACCTAAAATGCAATAAAAAAATAAAAAATTAAATAAATATATAAATAAATAAAGTTCCACCAGGATAAGAATTTTTCATGCTCCCTTGTTGTTCAACATTTATTATAAGAAAAATTTAAACATAAAACAGGTAAAGGATTTATACCAAGGTCAATGACATGTATATACATCCATATATATAATGAATAGCAGTTTTATATTTGTAGATAGGTAGGTTGTTCATTTGAAAGTAAATTTCAGCTATCATACAACTTTGGCCATAAATATTGTATCCTGTTGGTATTTAATCCATTCTTCCCAGAAAAGAACTTATAAATTTACCTTGAGGGCCAAGATTTAGCAATGTCTACATATTGTACTTGTTTTTACATCATGCATTTATTTGAAAACTTTCTAAACATAAATATTTTACTCAGTATTTTTCTCTACTATGATGATAATGTATTTTCCAAAGTATGTAAGTTATCTTATGGAATGCCTCACATTCTCAAGTGTTTGATTGTTTCACTATGGTGTTGTCTAACTCGTTCCACTATTGTTGTCATTTGAAGTAAATTGGCAGGTACTTCTATAGGCATGTCTAGATGCAGTTTAAATATTTTTGACAATAATATTTTATAAATGATGCCATATATATCATGTTGCATTACTTCAGGCACTTACAATTTAAGGTTTCTCTGATAAATGTCTATGCTCATGGACAGGAAGAATCAACATTGTTAAAATGGCCGTACTGTCCAAAGCAATTTACAGATTCAATGCTACTTCTGTTAAACTAACAATGACATCCTTCACAGAATTAGAAAAAACTATTTTAAAATCCATACAGAACCAAAAAAGAGCTTGAATAGCCAAAACCATCCTAAGCAAAAGGAATAAAGCTGGAAGCATTACATTACCCAACTTCAAACTATGCTACAAGGCTACAGTAACCAAAACAGAATGGTACTGGTAAACAGACATATAGACCAATGGAACAGAATAAAGAGCTCAGAAATAATGCCACACACCTACAACCATCTGCTCTTTGATGAAGTAGACTAAAACAAGCAATGGAGAAAGGACTCCCTATTGAATAAATGGTCTAGAGATAAATGGCTAGCCATATAAAGGCAATTAAAGCTGGACCCCTTCCTTATACCTATACAAAAATAAACTCAAAATGGATTAAATACTTAAATATAGAACATTAAACCTACAAAAAATCTTGGCAGATAACCTAGGGAATGCCATTTTGGTCACCTTACCTGGCAAAGATTCATGAGACAAAAGTCAATTGCAACAAAAACAAAAATTAAAAAATGAGACCTAATTGAACTAATGAGCTTCTTCATAGCAAAATAAACTGTAAGGACAATAAACAGAGAACCTACAGAATAAGAGAAAATATTTGCAAATTACACCTCTGACAAAAGTATAATATCAAGAATCAATAAGGAACTTTAATTAACAAGCAAAAAGCAAACAAGCCCATTAAAAAGTGGGAAGTCATGAACAAACACTTTTCAAAAGAAGACATAGATACTACCAACTAGCATATGAAAAAATGCTCAACATCACTAATCATTAGAGAACTGTAAATCAAAACCACAATAAGATACCATTTAACACCAGTCACAATGGCTATTACTAAAAAGTCAAAAAATAACAGATGCTGGAGAGGTTGCAGAGAAAAGGGAACACTTATACACTGTTGGTGAAACTATAAATTTGTTCAGCCATTGTGGAAAGCCATGTGCCAATTTCTCAAAGAACTCAAAGCGGAATTACCATATTACCCAGTAATCATATTATGAGAGATGTATTCAAAATAATATAAATCATTCTACCATAAAGACACATACACATGTATGTTCATAACAGCACTATGTACAGTATCAATGACATAGAATCAACCTAAATGTCCATCAATGGTAGACCAGATAAAGAAAATGTGGTACATATACATCATGGAATACTACGCAGTCGTGAAAAAGAAGATTGTATTCTTTACAGAAACATAGATAGAGCTGGAGGCCATTACCCTTAGGAAACTAACACAGAAACATAAAACCAAATGCTACATGTTTTCACTTATAAGTGGAAGCTAAACATTGAATACATATGTATATGAAGAAAGGAATAACAAACACTGGGACCTGCTTGAGAGTAGAGGGAGGCAGGAGCACGAGAATCAAAAAATGATCTATTGGGTATCATGCTTATTACATGAGTGGTGAAATAATCTGTACACCAAACTCCATGACATGCAATTTACCTACATAACAAGACTGCACATATATTACCAAATTTAAATAAAAGTTAAAAGAAAACAGTTTAAGTTTGATCACATATTTAATGTTGTGCGTATCAGATTTCTCAATCATAAAAATATTTTGTCTTTTGTGATTTTCAAGGAAAATGGGAAATGAGAATGAAGTCTGTTTTCAAACAACCTTTTACATAATAATTTTAACATCAATTGATGTATGTTGTTGGAATTGAATAATTTATTAAAGTATTGCAGAAAAGGAATTTTTCTTATTTTATTGTCTCCTTTATGTATTAGCTGGAATAATTCTATTAAAAAAACATTTTCTTTGTCAGCTGAAAATATGATAAAATTTCTCCTAAAAAAGCAAAAATGCAAGGTAAATCAATGCTTATTTTTTTCTTTACCAATTTTCTAAAAAGGAGTTAAGATAATAATTACCTGTCATGTTCTTGCTTTAATTTTAGGAAATGTTCACTCTCTTTTTCTCTCCCTCTTTCTCTTTCTTCATATCTTTCACTCTTTCTAGGTTGATATGCTTATAGAAACTATGTATATTTTTCGTGGATACCATGTCCTAAATGTGGGCAGTGAAAGCCTATTTAAGCTAACTGCTATAACCTTCAAACAGACAACCATTAGACTGGGTGCTTCTTTAAAAGAATTATTATTTGTATACATATAAAGGGTACAAATGCAATTTTGTTACATGAAATACATTGCATAGGTGTAAAGTCTGACTGAACTTCTAGTGTAACCATCACCCAAACAATGTACATTGCATTCATTAATTTCTCATCCTTCACCCTCCTACCAGCTTCCCACCCTTTCAAGTCTCCAGTATCTGTTATTCTACACTCTGTCCATGTGTACACATTTTCAACTCCCACTTATAGATGAGAATATGTAGTAAGGGACTTTCTGTTTCTGAGTTACTTCATTTAAAATAATGGCCTCCAGTTCCATCTATGTTGCTGCAATAATAAAAAAAAAAGATTTAATTCCTGTTTCTGTCTAAATAGTTTTCTATTTTATATATATAACATTTCTTTATCCAAGAATCCATCAGTGGACACTTAGGTTGATTCTATGTCTTTACTATTGTGAATACTGCTGTGGTAATCATACAAGTGTGGGTATCGTTTTGATATAATGATGTCTTTCCTTTGAGTTGATACCCAGTAGTGGGATTAATGGATTGACTGGTAGTTCCTTTTTTTTTTTTGAGACAGAGTCTTGCTTTGTTGCCTATGCCACGGTGCAGTGGTGCAATCTTAGCTGACTGCAGCATGTGCTCTTGGAGTCAAGTGATTCTCCTGTCTCGGCTTCCCAAGTAGCTTTGACTACAGGTGCTCACTACCAAGCCTGCATCATGTTTTTTGTATTTTTATTAGAGATGGAGTTTCACCATGTTGGTAAGACTGGTCTCAAACTCCTGACCTCAAGTGATCCACCCACCCTGGCCTCCCAGTGTGTTGGGATTGCAGGCATGAGCTATCATGCCAGATCTAACTGGTAGTTTTTATCTGTAGTTCTTTGAGAAATCTCCATACTGTTTTCCACAGGGTTTGTACCAATTTATGTTCCCACCAATGGTGTATAAGCATTCCTTTTTCTCCACATTCTTGCCAATATCTGTTATTTTTTGACTTTTTAATAAAAGCTATTCTGACTGGTGTGATATGATAAGTCATTGTGGTTTTAACTTACATTTCTCTGGTAATTAGAGACGTCAAGCATTTTTTCCTATGCTTGTTGACCATTTGTGTGTCTTCTTTTGAGAAATGTCTATTCATGTCTTTTGCCCACTTTTTAGAGGGGGTTATTTAATTTTTGCTGTTTTTGAGTTGTTTACGCTCCTTGTAAATTCTGGATATCAGTTTCCTGTTAGATGCATAGTTTGCAAATGTTTGCCTCCCATTCTACAACCTCCACCTTCCAGGCTCAACTGATCCTCTTACCTCAGCCTCCAGAGTAGCTGGGACTACAGGCACAAGCCACTATACCGGGTTAATTTTTTTACTACTGAAAATCAGTGATAGAGCATCCTGAAAGCATTGAAAGTAGACAGACATGTTACATACAGTAAACATTGATATGAATAATGGATTATCTCTTACAGAAATTATAGTAACATGAAGACAACAAAGCATCATTTTTAAAGAACTACAAAGAAAAGATTAAACCCATACTTTTATATTCAACAAAATATCCTTCAAAATAAAAATGAAATAGACATTTTCAGAGAAAGAAAAGTTGAGACTATATTGCCAATGAACCTGCCAAGTGCTATAATAGGGACTCTTTGCCCTTCCCCCAATTGCAAAGTGTTTCTTATATTGTATTCTAAAAGTTTCTTAATTTTAGCTTTGATTTTAGGCTTATAATCCATCTGAAATTAATTTTTTGTAAGTGGCATAAGAAAGGACTGTGGATAATTTTTTTCATTGTAGATATGAAATTGTTCCAGATAGTTGTAGGTGTGTAGCTTTATTTCTAGTTGTTCTATCCTGTTCCATTCATCTAGGTGTCTGTTTTTGTACCAGTGTCACTCAGTTTTGACTATTGTAGCTCTGTAGTACAGTTTAAAGTTGGGTAGCATAATGCCTCCAGGTTCATTCTTTTGGCTTATAGATTGCCTTGGCTATACTAACTCTTTTTTGATTCCATATCAATTTTTAAATGTTTTTTCTTCCAGTTCTGTGAAGAATCTCAATAGTAGTTTAACGAAATAGAATTGAATCCATAAATTACTTTCAGCAGTATGGTCATTTTAATATTGATTCTTTCCATCCAATGGGCATGGGATGTTTTTCCGTTTGTTTGTATCATCTCTGATTTCTCTTAAGAAATGTTTTCTTGTTCTCCTTGTAAAGAACTTTTCCCTCTCTGGTTAACTGTATTCCTAAGTATTTTATTCCTTTTGTGGCAATTGTGAATGGTATTTCAGTTCTGACTTGGCTCTCAGCCTGACTGTTGGTGTATAGAAATGCTAGTGATTTTTTGCACATTGATTTTTTATCCTGAGACTTTGCTGTATGATATGTTTATCAGCTTAATTGCTTTTGGGATGAAACCATGTAGTTTTCTAGCTATAAGATCGTGTCTTCTGTCAACAGGGATAGTTTGACTTCCTCTCTTTTTATTTGGATGCATTTTATTTCTTTCTCTTTCCTGATTGCTCTGGCCAGGACTGGCAATGCTATAATGCATAGAAATGGTGAGAAAGGATGTTATTGAGCTGTTTTTTTAAAAGAGAATATTTTGAGCTTTTGGTTATTCTGTATGATATTGGCTGTGGGTTTGCCATCAATGACTTATTATTTTGAGATACATTGCTTCAATAACTACTTTATTAAGTGTTTTTCACATGAAATGGTGTTAAATTTTATTGAAAACCTCTTCTAAGTCTATCTAGACAATCATTTGGATGTGGTTTTGGTCTTTAGTTCTGTTTATGCAATGAATCACACTTACTGATTTGTGTGTGTAGAACCAACCTTGAAACCCAGGGATGAGGCTTACTTGATTGTAGTGGCTTAGCTTTCTGATGTCCTGCTGGTTCAGTTTGCCAGTATTGTGTTTGGGATTTTTGCATTAATTTTCATCAAGGATATTGACCCAAAGTGTTCTCTCTTTGTTGTGTCTCTGTCAGGTTCTTGTAGCAGAATGATGCTGGACTCACAGAATGACTTAGAGAGGAGTCTCTCCTCCTCAATATTTTGAAGTAGTTTCAATGAGAATGATACCCAATCTTTTTTGTACATATGGCAAGATTCATTTGTGAATCCATCTGTCCTGGGCTTTCTTTTGGTTAGGAGGGTATTTATTACTGATTTAATTTCAGAGCTCATTATTTGTCTATTCAGGAATTCAATTATTTCCTGGTTCAGTCTTGGGAGGCTGTATGTGTCCAGAGACTTATTGGTTTCTCCTAGATTTTCTAGGTCATGTGAATGGGGGTGTTCACAATATTTTCTGGTGGTTATTTTTATATTTTTAGGGTCAGTGGTAATATCACCCTTGTTATTTCTCATTGTGTTTATTTGAATTCTTTTTTTTTGTTCTTTATCAGTATAGCTAGCAGTCTATTTTGTTATTTTTCAAAAATAAAAAATAAAAACCTCATGAATTTGTTGATCTGTTGAATGCTTTTGTTGTTGTTATTGTTTTTCAATCACCTTCAGTTTGGCTCTGATTTTGGTTTGTCTTCTGCTAGTTTTGGGATTGGTTTGCTCTTGATTCTCTAGTTCTTTTAGTTGTGATGTTAGGTTGTTAAATTGTGATCTTTCTAATTTTTTGATGTGGCATTTAGTGCTATAAATTTCCCTCTTAACTTTGCCTTAGCTGTGTCCCAAAGAGTCTGGTATTTTGCATCTTTGTTTTCACTAGTTTCAAAGAGCTTCTTGATTTGTGTCTTAATTTCATTATTTTCACAAAAGTCATCCCCAGACATATAATCATCAGATTCTCCAAGGTCAAAATGAAATTAAAAATGTTAAAGGCAGCTAGAGAGAAAGCACACTGCCACATATAAAGAGAAGCCCATCAGACTAATAGTAGACGTCTTAGCTGAAACCCTACAAGCCAGAAGCAATTGTGGTCCAATATTCAACATCCTTAAAAAATTCCAACAAAATATCTCATGTCTGGGCAAACTAAGCTTCATAAGTAAAGGAGCAATAAGATTCTTTTCAGACAAACAAATGCTGAGGGAACTTGTTACCACCAGACCTGGCTTACAAAAGCTCCTGAAGAAAGCACTAGCTACAGAAAGGAAAGACACAGCCACTACAAAAACACACCAAGTTTACAGAACAGTAACACTGTAAAGCAATCATATAAAAAGTCTGTAAAATAACCAATTACCATCAGGATGACAGGATAAGATCCACACACGAATACAAACAGGCTAAATGCCCCCAATTAAAAGACACAGAATGGCAAACTGGATAAAGGACGAAGACCCATTGAATGCTGTCTTGAAGACGCCCATCTCACATGCAATCACATACATAGGCTCGAAATAAAGAGATGGAGAAAAACCTACCAATCAAATGGAAAACAGAAAAAAGAAAGGGTTGTAATCCTACTTTCTGAATTTAAACAGACTTTAAACCAACAAAGATCAAAAGAGACAAAGAAGAGTATTATGTAATGATAAAATGTTAAATTCAACAAGATCTAACTATCCAAAATATATATGCACCCAATAGGAGCACCCAGATTGATAAATCGATTTCTTAGACACCATCAATGTGATTCAGACTCTCACACAATAACAGTGGTAAACTTTAACAACTCACTAGCAATATTAGACAGATCATAGAGACAGAAAACTAAGAAAGATATTCAGGAACTGACCTCATTCAACACTGAATTAAATAGAGCTGATAGACATCTACAAAACTCTTCATCCTAAAACAGCAGAATAAACATTCTTCTCTTTGCCACATGGCACTCTAAAACTGATCACATAATAGGAAGTCAAACACTCCTCAGGAAATGCAAATGAATGAAAATCATAATAAACAATCTCTAGACCCCAGCACAATCTAATTAGAAATCAAGACTGAGAAACTCACTCAAAACCATACAATTTCATGGAAATTGAATAACCTGTTCCTAAACTTTCAATCTTTTGAAATTGATAGAAACTTGTTTTAGCTTCAGTCATATTGACAATATGCTTGCCTCTCTTGGCAAAAATACTTTATGTATAGAGAAATATTTGTTTCAAAGCAAAATTGAGAGAAAGAAACACAGATTTCCCATTTACCCACTTCCTTCATGCATGTTTACCTCTCTCATTACCAACTTCTGCACCAGAGTAGTACATTTTTTGCAATTTTGATTCACCTACATTGACAGACACATCAATATCACCATTGGTTACACTAACAGTTACTTTTGGTGTTATACATTCTGTTGGTTAGGGCAAATGTGTATCAACAGGTTTTTATCATTACAGTATTATACAGATTACTTCCACTCCTATAAATATTCTCTGTTTGTTTATCCCTTCCTTTTCCTAACCCCTGGCAAGAAGTTTTCTTTTTATTGACTCCATAGTTTTGCCTTTGCCAAAAGTAATGTAGTTTCAATCACACTGTAAGTATCTTCTTCAGATTGGCTTCTTTCACATAGTAACATGAATTTAAGGTTCCTCCTTTTCTATTCATGGCTTGATGGTTCATTTATTTTTAACACTAAATAATGTTTACTTGTCTGACTGAACCACAGTTTATCCATTTACCTACTGAGGGATACCTTGGTTGTTTCCAAGTTTTGAAAGAACTTTTCTTTCTAAAACATTTTTAATCGAATTTTTTCATTAATGTCAATTAGGCAAGGTCGTGACTGGGTTGTACTTACATTGGTCATTTTTTTTATTTATGGGTATTGATATTGTCATTTTACTTTCTCTATCTTACTGAATTACTTGTCTAATTGTTTTGATTCCATGAAAATGGAATATTTGTTATTCCATGTATATATAACAGCATTATTATGTATGTCTCATGATTTTAAAGTTTTTTAATTATATAATGTCCTTTATAATCTCTGTTGATAGTCAATGTCTTGAAATCTAATTTATCAATATTAACATAGCCACTTCATTTTGCTTTTGCCTACTTTTTTTTAAAATTTTTTAATTTTATGGGTACTTAGTACATACATATGTTTACAGGGTCCATGTGATATTCTGATACAGCATACAAATGTGTAACAGTCTCATCAGGGTAACTGGGGTATCTATCAACCCATCATTTATCATTTCTTTGTGTTAGCGACATTCCAATTCCTATTTTTTAGTTATTTTAAAATGCATAAGGGACTATATTATACATGGTTGACTATAGCCACCCTGTTTTGCCATTGATACACTAATTCATGTATGTTCTTTCTAACTATATTCTTACAGGTCTTAACCTTTTCGTCTCCTCACTACCCTTCCCAGCCTCTGCTAACTGCCACTCTAAGTCAGATACACTGTGGTTTTACGTACATGCAACTCATCATTTTTATGATTGCAGCTCAATGACTCTTGAGAAATATATGTAATTTTATAATCACCACTACAATTAATATACATTTTCTTCACTCCCTAAAGATTTTATCATTTCTCTTTGCAGTCAGTTACTTTCCCTTACCTCCAGTCAATGACAATAACCTGAATTGGACTTTTGTAGCATGGACTCTTTCAGAGCATTGTATATGTATGGAGTCATACCATACGTTACTTTAGGTTTACAAGCCTTTGTTTTGGACATATGATTTCCTCTCTCTTGGGTAAATAAGAGTAAAATAGTTGGATCATGTGGTATGTGTATGATTTTAAGAAAGTAGCAACCATTTTCCAGAGGGCTTATAATATTTTACAATCTCAGCAGCTGTGCATGAGATTTCTAGTACCTGTATTTATGTTTCCCTAATGACTGATCATGTCGAGCAACTTTTTATGTGTTTATTTATCATCCACCTGTCTTTCAAATATCCGTTAAAACATTTTGCCCAATTTTTTTAGGTTGTTTGTTGTTATATTATTGAGTTTTGACTGTTCTTTATATATATACGAAATGAGGACAAATATATATTTGATACATGACTTGTATATATATATGACCCTTTCTCTCTCTCTCTCTCTCTCTCTATATATATATATATATATATATAAAATCAAGTCATGTATAAAATGTGTATTTGTCCTTATTTGCTACCAGTAAGAGGCTTCTCATTTTCTGAAGTATTCTTCAAAGGATAGAAAATTTTTATTTTTCTCATAGTTTTAAATTTTGTATCTTCCCAAGAAATAATTGCCTAATATAAGATGACAAAATTTTTTTTTACCCAGGTTCTCTTCTAGAAGTTTTATATTTCTGGCTATAAGTTATCTATAATACATATTGAGCTAATTTATATATAATTTAAGGAAATAGTAGAGGTTCGTTTGAAAAATTTTTTAACATCTATTTTTGCCATTGCTATCTCTAACATCTCGTTCATATCTAGCCTCTGTTAACATTTTTCTTTCTTAACAATAGGTCAATTTTTCTTACTGTTTCTTGATTATATTCTAGATATTTTGCTGAAAATATTTAGAGACTGAAGTAAAAATCATTTTCTTAAGGAAAAGTCATATCCCATTACTTTTCATCTAGCTAGTAAGAATGACAATCAAATGCTTACTCAAGTGAATCTAGGCTTTGTTATTCCCTCAGTTTGATTCAGTTCTCCATTAACTTTTAATATGTTGAAGGCAACATCAGGGCTTGTTTGTCATAAGGGCATTAGATCTAAACACAGTGAAGAGTCTGGCATTTACTATATAATCTGCATCCAAGACATCAACTTTCCTAACTATAGGAGAGAACTCTGTTTTGCAATGTGGATACCAGATTTTGTGGTTACTCCCAAGTTTTTTTTCTCTTCTCCCACCAGTAGATATTATATTCTTCAGAAGATCGCAATGTTACTTCACTGTCCCCCTACCCCAACACACACACACACAAACCTGCCTTACACAGTGAGGGCCTGACTTTCTTGCAGATTTGCCTAGCTATTTTCCCCTGGCTGTTTCTTGTGTCGGGTCATTGCCTTTAACTTGCAGAGAATGTGCTTAGACTCTGAAGAGGATCCTTCTCAGCTTCCATGCACTGATTCTAGTCATAGGCCTACTATCTCTGTGAATTATCTCTGTTCAGCTAGAATATAGCAGTCACAATATTGAAAGTAAGAAACAAGTTAATTAAGGATAAATATTTGGTTCAGGTCTTTGTTCTCACAAGAATGTTTTTAACTTTTCATAACACCTAAAATCAACAGATGAAATTGGCCTAGTTTTCTAAGTCATGTTAATACTTTTTTCCCCTGCACTGCTAACTAGCAGAACCCCTAAGCCACATGTTGTAACTCTATTCTCATTACTTCTTTCCCAAAGAAGGGAAATAACTGTTTGATAAACCTCTATTATTTTGCTTTCTTTTAAAGATGTCCTTCTTATAATAAAACTAAAGAAACAAAAGAAGCCAATGGTTGCTTCTTCTGAAAAGAAGACTGCTTCCTTCCTTCTGTTCTTTCTTCTCTGTTTCCTTTCTTTTCAAGACACTTGAAATAATTGTGTATTTTTTAGTTTTCTAGAATAACAAACTTCCATAGCAAAAGACCACAGACTGCATGGCTTAAACAACAGAAGTTTAGTTTCTTATAGTTTGTAGGCTAAAAGTGCAATATCAAGGTTGATTTCCTCTGATGACTCTCTTTGGCTTGCAGACAGTAAGCCCCTTGTTGCCACATCACATGGTCATCCCTCTGTGCATGCAGGCTTCTCATGTTTCTCTCTATGTTCTAATCTCCTGTTCTTATAAAGACACTAGTGCAATCATATGACAGTTTACCCTAATGGACACATTTTAATGTAGTTACCTCTTTAAAGGATTTATGTCAAAATATACAGATACTACTCAACCTGCAATAGGGTTACGTCCTGCTAAACCCACTGTAACTTGAAAACATTTTAAGTAAAAAATATATTTAATACCCCTATGTAGTGAACATCATAGCTTAGTCTAAACTACCTTAAATGTACTCAGAACACTTCCATTAGCCTACAGTTGTTAGGAAAAATCATATGTAAATAAGCCTATTTTGTCCTAAAGTATTAAATGCCTCATGTAATTTACTGAATATTATACTGAAAGTATAAAGCACAATGGTTACATAGGTAGTTGAAGTACAGTTTTTATCAAATGCATATTTATCTTGTACTCTTGCAAAGCTGAAAAATTGTAAGTCAAACCATCATAAGTAATGGACTATTGTGTAGTCAACATTCTGAAGTACTAGGGGTAGGACTTCAATATATGGGTTTTGGGAGGACACAATTCCATCCATAACAACATTCTAACATGAGTTAAAATGTCCTCTCTCATAATACGAAACTAATAATGATTAACAAAGTAACTAAAGCTAGAGTTAAATCTGTATATACGTTATCTTGACAAAGGCTAGATTGTTTAAAGATGTGAATTTAGTATTAAATGAACTTTTAGCAAATATTTGATTATTATAATGCACATTTTTTCCAATGTGGCCTCCTGAAACTAAAAATAAAGAATTTTATTCATAAGGTGAGAAGAAAATGTAAACTATTGTAAATCAAAAGTGGTCTTTATCGCTTTATATCTTACAACGTCAAGATGAGTGAACCAAATTCTATGAGATGCCATATAAACTTATACAAAAGTTTTCTAGATAAATGAGTTTAGGACAAACTTACTCAATTAAAATACTTATGCTCTGCTGTAGACTTTATCATATCTGAATGTTAACTTTGAATCTCAAACATGGAAGTTTTATTATGACTATATTTTACTACAGTACAAAGAGCATTTAAGAAGCAAGAAGAGTTTAGAAGTTGTTCTAGCTTAGGCTATATGCAAAAATTAAAAAGCCTCATCTAAATAAAATAAATAAGCAGTAAACATAAGCAAAAACACAAGGGTAATGCTAACAAGGGAAGCAATCTTATATATATATATATATAAGATTATACTATATATATATATATATATATAAGATTATACTATATATATATATATATATATATATATATAGTACTTTTGATTCTGTAGTACATGTGCAGATCGTGCATGATTGTTGTGCAGGTACATTCATGGCAAGGTGGCTTGCTGCCTCCATCCCCCCATTACCTATACCTGACATTTCTCCCCACATTATCCCTTCCCACCCTCCCTCCCACTATCCCTCCCCTAGTGCCCACCAATGGACCCCTGTGTGTTATGCTCCCCTCTCTGTGTCCACATGTTCTCATTGTTCAACACCTGCCTATGAGTGAGAACATGCAGTGTTTGATTTTCTGTTCTTTTGTCAGTTTGCTAAGAATGAAGGTTTCCAGGTTCATCCATGTCTCTACAAAGAACACAAACTCATTGTTTTTTTATGGCTGCATAAAAAAATGGTGTATATGTGCCACATTTTCTTTGCACGGTCTATCATTGATGGGCATTTGGGTTGGTTCCAGGTTTTTGCTATTGTAAACAGTGCCACGATGAACATGCGTGTGCATGTGTCTTTATAATACAATGATTTACACTCCTTTGGGTATATACCCAGCAATGGGATTGCTGGGACAAATGGAATTTCTATTTCTAGATCCTTGAGGAATTGCAACATTGTTTTCACAATGTTTGAACTAATTTACACTCCTATCAACTGTGTAAAAGTGTTCCTTTTTCTCCACATCCTCTCCAGCATGTTGTCTCCTGATTTTTTAATGATCGCCATTCTAACTGGTGTGAAATGGTATCTCAATGTGGTTTTGATTTGCATTTCTCTAATGACCAGTGATGAGCATTTTTTCACATGTTTCTTGGCCTCATATATGTCATCTTTTAAGAAGTGTCTGTTCATATCCTTCACCCACCTTTGAATAGGTTTGTTTGTTTTTTTTCTTGTAAATCTGTTTTAGTTCTTTATAGAATCTGGATATTAGTCCTTTGTGAGATGGGTAGATTGCAAAAATTTTTTCTCATTCTGTTGGATGCAGGTTTGCTCTAATGATTGTTTATTTTGCTGTGTAGAAGCTCTGAAGTTTAATTAGATCCCATTTGTCTATTTTGGCTTTTGTTGCCATTGCTTTTGGTGTTTTAGTCATGAAGTCCTTGCCTATGCCTTTGTCCTGGATGGTTTTGCCTAGATTTTCTTCAGGAGTTTTTAGATGTTAGGTCTTATATTTGTCCTTAATCCATCTGGAGTTAATTTTAGTGTAAGGTGTCAGGAAGGGGTCCAGTTTCTGCTTTCTGCACATGGCTAGCCAATTTTCTCAACACCATTTATTAAACAGGGGATCCTTTCCCCATTGCTTGTTTT